>SJYC01061249.1:0-37089 GCA_006408675.1 Madoqua kirkii
TTAATTTTTAATTGAAGGACAATTACTTTACTCCTCTTTCATTTTTTATTTCATATGCTTGTGCTCTCTCTTTTTTTCTTGGTAAATCTAGCTAAAGGTTTGTCAGTTCAGTTGCTCAGTCGTGTCTGACTCTTTGTGACCCCATGGACTGCAGCACGCCAGGCTTCCCTGTCCAACACTAACTCCCCGAGCTTGCTCAGACTTATGTCCATCGAGTTGGTGATGCCATCCAACCACCTCATCCTCTGTCATCCCCTTCTCCTCCCACCTTCAATCTTTTCCAGCATCAGGGTCTTTTCCAATGAGTCACTTCACATCAGGTGGCCAAAGTATTGGAGCTTCAGCTTCACCATCAGTCCTTGCAGTGAATATTCAGGCCTGATCTCCTTTAGGATGGACTGGTTGGATCTCCTTGCAGTCCAAGGGACTCTCAAGAGTCTTCTCCAACACCACAGTTTAAAAGCATCAATTCTTCAGCATTCAGCTTTCTTTATAGTCCAATTCTCACATCCATACTTGACTACTGCAAAAATCATAGCTTTGACTAGACAGACCTTTTGACAAAGTTTTGTCAATTTTGTTAATTTTTTAAAAATCAATTCATAGTTTCATTTATCTTTTCTATTGTCATTTTAGTCTCTCTCATTCATTTTCTGATTTTTATTCCCTTCCTCCTACTAACTTTGGGCTTCATTTATTCTTTCTTCTCTAGCCTTTGAGGTGTAAAGTTATTTTTTTGAGTAATTCTTTTTTCTTAATGTAGGCATTTATTGCTACGGACTTGTCTCTTAGAGTTTCTTTTGCTGTACTACATACCTTTGGGGAAATTGTGCTTCCATTTTCATTTATCTTAAGATATTTTTTAATCTCTCTTTTGATTTCTTTTTTGACCCACCAATTATTCAGTAGCATTGCTTAATCTCCCCATATTTGTGAATTGTATAGGTTTCTTCTGGTAATTGATTTCGAGTTTCATACCATTGTGACTGAAAAAGATGCTTGATATGATTCTATTGGCTTAAATTTATTACTTGTTTTGTAGCTTAATAAATGATCTATCCTAGAAAATGTTCCATACAAACTGAGAAAAATGTATATTCTGTTGTTTTTGGTTGGAATGTTCTGCATATATCTGTTGAGTCTCTTTGGTCTAATATTTTGGTTATAGCTGATGTTTCCTTATTGATTTTCTGTCTCAATGATCTATCCATTGATAGATCTCCTACCACTATTGTATTGCTTTCTATTTCTTTCTTTAGATCTGTCAGTATTTGCTTTATGTATTTAGGTGTTCCTATGTTATGTGCATAAATGTTAAACATTATATCCTCTTGTTTGATTGATCCTATCATTATATAATGACATTATTTGTCTCTTATTACAGTCTTGAAGGAGTGGAATTATGCAGGAGTTAAAGCTTTTCATTCAAACTTGCCCTAGCTCTTGGTTTGTCTTTCAAATCTTCGTGATCATCCAAGCAGCCTACATTATTTTAAGGGGTTCCCAGTGGTTGAGGATATTCCAAGAACTGTCAATGTCTCAAAAGTGAGAATCTGACTCCCACCTAGATTCAAGCTGCTTGAAATCCAGACCCTCAGCCAGCAGCTTTTAAAGTATGCATATATTCATCTTTCAGAGGAAGATTGGGAGAATAGTGTTTCTGCCTGTTCCCTCTGCACTTAGCCCTGGGGTAATAGTTAAGAACTGTTTCTTTCTCTGTTACTGAACACAAGTCCCACATGCACCAGAGCTAAGCAATCATGGGATGTGTCCTTTGGGTGGCAGACACAAAACCCAGGGTGCCAGATACGTACACAAGCTCATTTCTTGGAGACAATAACTGTGCCTACATGTGTGTTCAATTAGATGCCTGCCTCTCAGGCGGGTGCTTTAAGACAAGCAAATAAGCTCTCTGAGTCTTTTCTAATTAATTAATTTTTTGGCTGGGTCTTTGTTGCGGCATGAGGGTTTTTCCTAGGTGTGGTGAGGAGAAGCTCCTCTGGTGGTGGTACGTCATTTTCTCAAAACAGTGGCTCTTCTCGGAGCAGAGTACAGGCGCTCGGCGGTGGGCTTCAGCAGCTGCGGCTTGCAGGCTCTAGAACACCAGCTCAGTAGTCGTGGCGCGTGGACCTAGCTACTCCTTGGCATGTGGGATCTTCCCAGACCAAGGATCAAACCCATGTCCCCTGCATTAGCAGGTGGATTCTTAACCACTGGACCACCAGAGAAGTCCCTTTCAGAGTCTTACTGGTGACTTTTCAGTCAGCTGCCTCTGTGCTGAGCCTGGGTGTGTCTATGGGAGCCCTCAAAGAACTGTTTCT
This sequence comes from Madoqua kirkii, assembly GCA_006408675.1. Taxonomy (NCBI): domain Eukaryota; kingdom Metazoa; phylum Chordata; class Mammalia; order Artiodactyla; family Bovidae; genus Madoqua; species Madoqua kirkii. The sequence continues at coordinate 2,322 of SJYC01061249.1, forward strand.
CAGTTTGCTATAATCTTATGGATCTCATGAATGTGAGCCCCTTGGCTTTTAAAGCTACATGTTTTGTGGGCTCATTCTCAGGGGCAGGTCTTAAAAGCTGGAGTACCAGGTATAAGTCAAACCCTTCATTCCTAAAGTAGCAGCTCAGGGTCTGAGTTCTTTCCTGACTGTGGGCTGATGCACTGAGGTTGGGGTTTATGGTAAGACTGTTTCTCAGCCTCTCCTACCCTCTTCAATGTGTGTGTGTGTGTTCTCATTCATCTAATCGGTAGGAGTTACTTAGCTAGTTTCTAGGTTTTCTAGTTTGTTTTTTTCAGAGAAAATTGTTCCAGATGTAGCTATAGATTTGGTGTGTCAGTGGGAGGCAGTGAGTTCAGAATCCTCCTAAATCACCACCTTGGCATGGATCTGTTCTTATTTTCACTTCTATTTCTTTCTCATATTATTTGTCCCATCTTCATTTTCCAATGACAGATGTTAGAACTTTCTTTTTCTTCATTCTGTATCCTGCTCCTTCCATCTCCTTCAGCCTCTTCCACCTCTTTTACTCTTTGCTCTCTATCCAATCCTTTCTTGGTATTGATTCCAGGTTAATCTTTTAAGTTAATCTTCTATTACTCTTTTCCTGGTATTTAATCCAAGTTAATCTTTGAACAGCATAACATGTTAAATAAGTAAATTTCTGCTTGGATATCCCCATTACCCCATCACTCATATTATTGAGTCCAGGCTCCTTCATTTGGCATTTAGAGATCTTTCACAATCTGGCCTCCAACATAGATTTTCTCAAAAACCTTCCACTCTTGACTTTCTCTGGACCACCCATTCTGGCCAGGGGCATCTTTCTTCCTAAAGTACATATTTTTACATCCATTATTTTTTCTTTTATTATCTGTTCTACTCCTTCTAGAACTCCTCTTTCTCCCTCCTTTTTGTTTACCTTAGTCACCCTTTGCTCCTTGCTCAATCATGTCCAACTCTTTGAGACCCCATAAACTGTTCCCCACCAGGCTCCTCTGACATGGGATTTTCTAGGCAAGAATACTGGAGCAGGTTGCCATTTCCTCTTCCAGGGGATCTTCCCAACCCAGGGATGGAATCCATGTCTCCTGCAGTTCCTGCATTGGGGGGCAGATTCTTTATCATTGAGCCACCTGGGAAGCCCTTATCTAAGTCACATGCTTACTAAAATGCCAAGTTTAATACACACTTCTTTCAGAATTGAGTCCCTGCTTATGTGATGTGACACGATTTCAGAGATTAAAAAATGGGGCAGGGGAGGTGAATGTGCATTTTCAAATAAATTAAATGCAATATGTAGAATGAAGCTGACAATGTTTAACAGACTACATATTTATAGGGAACAACTCTGGTGTATTTTTTTCCAGCATCCATTCAATCTTCTCCTAATAACTGTTTCCCTATTTCTCTCAGTGGGTCCACTTTCTGCTGTGGGGTCAGGTACCACTCGAGGCATTAATTCCACTTGTAATCCAGGGGAGGAACACATTCCCAAGTCCAAGTTAATCAATGTATTAATGCCCCTAACCAATATGATTGGTTCAGGAAGGATTTTGGATTTGAACCTGGAAGTATATAGCTCCTGGAGCTTTTGGCAGCTTTCAGGAAATCGATGTAGCACTGAGGAATCAGAAATTAAGAAGAGAAAAACAAAGTTCTGGTCGGGTATTTGAATCCTGGATCATAATGAACCAAGGACAGAAGCACTTGAACTAGTTAGTAACACAAGCCCCTAAGTTCCCTTTTTGCTTCAGACAGTGTGGATCTCAATGTCTTTCTTTTGCAACTAAAATAATCCTGATTTAGAATAGAGAAGACAATTTCCTAGGTATAAAGACACATTCAATAAATATTTATTGCATGCCTACTATATACCAGCACTGCATATTGTTAACGAGTATATAAAATAAGTAAAATAGTCTCTCCAATCAAGCTCCTCTTAGGTAGGAAGGGAAAATCTTCCAGCAGCTTCACCCAGGTTAGTGTGGCATTCTACCTTGATTCCTTTGTACACCCTGAACCAGATAAATAGAATTTCATGTAAGTGGCTATGTCAGGAGGAATTTCTGAAAGTAGTACTATAACAGATACAATTTGGACTTTTATTAACCACATATTTGTGGTAAACTCTACCTTAGAAAACCATAATCTCTCATTACAAAAAATTAAGACATGATACCAATTTAGAGCATAGATTTAACACTATCTTTTAAAAGCAGCAATGCTGTTTTAAGGGAACTGTTTATTAAAGATACCACATAAAAATTAGAGGTTAGTTTGAATTAAACCCTTTTTTAGATTTATGTGCTGTGCACTTCTGATATTTAAGGTTCAGTTACTTGGTGGAAATCTGGAACAGAAAATATTCAGCAGATTAGGCTGAAGAACAAAGAAAGGAAGGGCCATCCTGGGTACAGCACTTGCAGTACAAATCAGTGCCATGTTTATTTCAGTGCCCAATATGACAGCTAAGCCAACTGATGCTGATTATTAACGTGCTAAGCATATACAACTGCATTTTAGCAATCCCACAAATAGTCTGACACTGAAAGATTTCAGCAATTTAGAGCTAGTCACAAAGCTCATAAAAAGCTCATAAAAATCAGTATTATTACACTCACACTTGAAAAAAATGAGCCAGTTATTATTGATACTAATTGGAATTTTAAAAATCAAAGGCTAAGTGAAACAGAGTTTCAGTAAAAATCTGTCCATATATAATATTGTAATTTGAAACTTAAAAAAGGACATGTAGACACAATGAGACTAAAACTTTACCTTATTAATTGCCCAGAACCTTGAGTCAGAGGCAAAAGTGAGCTTTCATATAAGTTAGCAATGATACATTAGGATGAAAAGAGACCTTAATGATCTGTAAGATTACCTAGATGTAGGGCAAACTCCTCATTTATAGAGGAAGAATCAATTGAATACGTACAAATATGATTTTCATAAAGGCCAGAGGCAGCCCTACTCTGACACAGAACAAGTTTGAGGTAATTTTACAGACTTTGAATATCAAAGAAACTTTCTGAATGGTGATATCTATATCTATTTCTATCCATATATCTAGAAATATGTATAAATATATACATATATATAGTCTAAAAATTAAAACAATCCTTCCTGCAATACAAAATCAATAACCACTATGCCCAAACTTTGACTCTCTGAAGAGCACTGTTAGGAGGCAATGCTGGCATTTTACAGCACACAAGTGTTCTAAGCAAGTCTATGGCCATACCATGCTGAATGTTCCCAATCTCATCTAATCTGAAGCTAAGCAGGGTTGGGCCTGGTTAGTACTTGGATTGGAAAATGCACTGGCTGAGCAAGACATGCCCTTTGAGGCTTCTCTGGTGGCTCAGTGGTAGAGAATCCACCTGCTAATGCAGGACACATGGGTTCAATCCCTGGTGAGGGAAGACCTCACACGCTCAGGAGCAAATCAGCCCCAGGCCCACATCTACTGAGCCTGTGCTTTCAGAGCCTGGAGCCACAACTACTGAGCTCATGTGCTACAACTCCTGAAACCCGGGTGCCCTAGAGCCTGTGCTCCGCAACAGAAGCCACCACCGTGAGAAGCCTGTGCCCGGCAACTAGGGAGTAGCCCCTGCTCACCGCAACTAAAGAAAAGTCCACACAAAAGCGGAGACCCAGCTTAGGCAAAAATAAATAAATAAATAAATTATACATATTTAAAAAAGACATCCCCTTTGGCTGGCTCTCTGGAAATAGCATTCAGACAATTTCACCTCCTTCTCACTAGAAACATTTCCAATAGTCCTGGCCTACTACGTAGGGTTGCAGTTTTTAATCTCATTATAGAGTTTGTAGTGAGACAAATTACTGACTTAAATAGTGAATAAGCCTACATTTATGGTCTCATTCAAAAAATACTTCTGTTAAATAAATTCACCACGCTTAAATTTTTTAAAATGAGATGTGATACAGAAGCATGAACAACCAGCTTAAATATAATTAATACATTAAACATACTCAAGTGCTCTAAATACATATGAATAACCCCAACAAGCCCCTTCTACTGTAGCCACCCATAAAGATATGTAAATATTATTTAGAATGCATTCAATTTCTCATTAATAATGTTCTTTTTATAAAAATAAGGGTGTGCTATCAAACTATAGAATCCTTCACATAAATAGATCTTACTTGCTACCTTAAAAATTCATCTCTATGCGAGGGAAGGAGAGGGTGAGAAAAACTGAGAGAGCAGCACTGAAACATATATTAATCCATTACCATATGTAAAACAGACAGCTAGGGGGAAGTTGCTGGATAACATAGGGAGCTCAGTCTGGGGCTCCCTGACAACCTAGAGAGGAGGGATGGGATGGGGGATGGGAAGAAGGTTCAGGAGGGAGGGGACCCATGTACACTTCTGGCTGACTCACGTTGCTGTATGGCAGAAACCAAAATAACACTGTAAAGCAATTATCTTCCAATTAAGAAACACATTAAAAAATTCATTTTCTATGACATGAACGTCACAGAGTATGTGAAATTAATTAACACTACATGTTCTACTAAGGTGCATTCTAAAGAAGTTCTAGGGCTGAGAGACAAGGTTATTGATGTGTTGGCATCATTACACTAGTCATCTGTTGAGTTTCCTATGACAGAACAGCAAGAATCAAGAGATAAACGAGGAGGGAGATAAAACCCAAACCAGAGAGAACACTAAAGACCAAGAAAAAATGAATGTTTAATCTGCTCACAACCGCAGGAGGACAAACATGTTTTCACAATCCAGACTCTAATAATTACAGGCCTATTTAACTTAACTGGAAAACAAAGTACATATTTAGTCCTGTGCAAGCATATTATACTCAGCATCCCCAAAGTGGGTCCTTACCGAGATGTACTAATCCCAGATTTATTTTCCATATGTTGATAAATTTTATGTTTCTAGGAATATATCCATTTCTTTTAGGTTGTCTGATTTGTTGGTATGTGATTGTTAATAGCATTTCATGATCTTTATTTTTATTTATTTTTTCATTCTAATTTCAAAATTTTATTTTTTCAAAGTGAAAAAATTTTTACTTTTTCATACCACGTGGTATGTGGAACTTCCCCACCAGGGATGGAACCAGTACCTCCCCAGTGGAAGCACAGGTTGAGCACTGGACCACCAGGGAAGTCCTGGTAATCATCTCCTACTACCTATGGGAGATGTTTTGTGTTTGGTAAAATATCCTTTCCCCAAGAAACTAAGAAAAAGAATTCACACGTCAGCCTATAAAAATGGATATTTTAAAGTTGCTTAAACATGCCCTTTGAGGCTTCTCTGGTGGCTCAGTGGTAGAGAATCCACCTGCTAATGCAGGACACATGGGTTCAATCCCTGGTGAGGGAAGACCTCACACGCTCAGGAGCAAATCAGCCCCAGGCCCACATCTACTGAGCCTGTGCTTTCAGAGCCTGGAGCCACAACTACTGAGCTCATGTGCTACAACTCCTGAAACCCGGGTGCCCTAGAGCCTGTGCTCCGCAACAGAAGCCACCACCGTGAGAAGCCTGTGCCCGGCAACTAGGGAGTAGCCCCTGCTCACCGCAACTAAGAAAAGTCCACACAAAAGCGGAGACCCAGCTTAGGCAAAAATAAATAAATAAATAAATTATACATATTTAAAAAAGACATCCCCTTTGGCTGGCTCTCTGGAAATAGCATTCAGACAATTTCACCTCCTTCTCACTAGAAACATTTCCAATAGTCCTGGCCTACTACGTAGGGTTGCAGTTTTTAATCTCATTATAGAGTTTGTAGTGAGACAAATTACTGACTTAAATAGTGAATAAGCCTACATTTATGGTCTCATTCAAAAAATACTTCTGTTAAATAAATTCACCACGCTTAAATTTTTTAAAGTGAGATGTGATACAGAAGCATGAACAACCAGCTTAAATATAATTAATACATTAAACATACTCAAGTGCTCTAAATACATATGAATAACCCCAACAAGCCCCTTCTACTGTAGCCACCCATAAAGATATGTAAATATTATTTAGAATGCATTCAATTTCTCATTAATAATGTTCTTTTTATAAAAATAAGGGTGTGCTATCAAACTATAGAATCCTTCACATAAATAGATCTTACTTGCTACCTTAAAAATTCATCTCTATGCGAGGGAAGGAGAGGGTGAGAAAAACTGAGAGAGCAGCACTGAAACATATATTAATCCATTACCATATGTAAAACAGACAGCTAGGGGGAAGTTGCTGGATAACATAGGGAGCTCAGTCTGGGGCTCCCTGACAACCTAGAGAGGAGGGATGGGATGGGGGATGGGAAGAAGGTTCAGGAGGGAGGGGACCCATGTACACTTCTGGCTGACTCACGTTGCTGTATGGCAGAAACCAAAATAACACTGTAAAGCAATTATCTTCCAATTAAGAAACACATTAAAAAATTCATTTTCTATGACATGAACGTCACAGAGTATGTGAAATTAATTAACACTACATGTTCTACTAAGGTGCATTCTAAAGAAGTTCTAGGGCTGAGAGACAAGGTTATTGATGTGTTGGCATCATTACACTAGTCATCTGTTGAGTTTCCTATGACAGAACAGCAAGATCAAGAGATAAACGAGGAGGGAGATAAAACCCAAACCAGAGAGAACACTAAAGACCAAGAAAAAATGAATGTTTAATCTGCTCACAACCGCAGGAGGACAAACATGTTTTCACAATCCAGACTCTAATAATTACAGGCCTATTTAACTTAACTGGAAAACAAAGTACATATTTAGTCCTGTGCAAGCATATTATACTCAGCATCCCCAAAGTGGGTCCTTACCGAGATGTACTAATCCCAGATTTATTTTCCATATGTTGATAAATTTTATGTTTCTAGGAATATATCCATTTCTTTTAGGTTGTCTGATTTGTTGGTATGTGATTGTTAATAGCATTTCATGATCCTTATTTTTATTTATTTTTTCATTCTAATTTCAAAATTTTATTTTTTCAAAGTGAAAAAATTTTTACTTTTTCATACCACGTGGTATGTGGAACTTCCCCACCAGGGATGGAACCAGTACCTCCCCAGTGGAAGCACAGGTTGAGCACTGGACCACCAGGGAAGTCCTGGTAATCATCTCCTACTACCTATGGGAGATGTTTTGTGTTTGGTAAAATATCCTTTCCCCAAGAAACTAAGAAAAAGAATTCACACGTCAGCCTATAAAAATGGATATTTTAAAGTTGCTTATTAAAGGAAAATATATTTTGAGGTCGACTTAGCTTAAGGTTTTCATTTCATGTGAATTTCTCAAGTTATTTGAGTACTTGATATTTCTCATGTTGCTTACTCATATACCAAGTGACAGGCAATGTATGTTCAGCATTTTCAATGACCCTTTCAACTTTACCCAGTCTCCATTGCTTCTTATGTACTTGTTTACTCATTTATTTATTTATCCATTTATTTGTGATTCAGCAAATGAAGTTATTGAGTACCTGATATTCTAGAATTGGGAGATACACTGATATACTATGTCACTAACTATGACTTTATTTTTATCCTCTTTAAATTATACGTTTAGTTTTTTGAGGAACTTACAAACAGTTTCATTTGTATATTTTTTAAGACACAAAATACTTCTATGTCAGATGGGTGGATAGGTAGGTACATAGACAGACGGAGAGAGACAGATGTTTGGTGTAATGGATAAACTGAAAAAACACTCACAGAAGTCATTTCGGTGGTGTGGATGGAATTGATATGAGGAGAGAGGGAAAATTAGGATAGGAGTGATCAAAGGAAACACTAGTTTTCTCTGTAGTGCTTTCTTTCATTTTTTAGAAGGGCCACAATCACAATGTTCAGCATTTTCAATGACCCTTTCAACTTTACCCAGTCTCCATTGCTTCTTATGTACTTGTTTACTCATTTATTTATTTATCCATTTATTTGTGATTCAGCAAATGAAGTTATTGAGTACCTGATATTCTAGAATTGGGAGATACACTGATATACTATGTCACTAACTATGACTTTATTTTTATCCTCTTTAAATTATACGTTTAGTTTTTTGAGGAACTGACAAACAGTTTCATTTGTATATTTTTTAAGACACAAAATACTTCTATGTCAGATGGGTGGATAGGTAGGTACATAGACAGACGGAGAGAGACAGATGTTTGGTGTAATGGATAAACTGAAAAAACACTCACAGAAGTCATTTCGGTGGTGTGGATGGAATTGATATGAGGAGAGAGGGAAAATTAGGATAGGAGTGATCAAAGGAAACACTAGTTTTCTCTGTAGTGCTTTCTTTCATTTTTTAGAAGGGCCACAATCACATATATTATTTGCAAAATTATTTTTAAAATGAGAAAGAGGGAAGTAAATTTGATAGAATATAAACAGTTGTCAATTTGAGGTAGAAGGAATATCCATCTTATACTATTCTACATACCTTCCTTTTTTCTTAATTAAACAATTTTTTTCTAAAAAAAATATTACTTGATCTATATAAAAATTGGTGAAGGAGATAGGATCATGATATAATATTATCCTTACAATAAAAGGCAGAGTTCTGAAATAGTGGTGGGCCAGAACCAGGAGTAGGGCTCTGGTCTGCTGGTGGGGGGCTCAAAGAGGAAAGGGGGGCTGAAGAGGTGAACACCCTAAATTCTTTAATGCTGTGTGCCAAAACCCCTAAAAGTGCTTATTTGTTCCCCATTTTTGATGATACAAAGACATTTCTGTTTTGAAGTTCGCTGCTTTTGTAAGGCAACATGGAGGAAGAAAGGGTGAGGTTCAGGAGAACATAGCAACAAGAGGCAAGGCTGGGGGACAAGATAACAACTGAGAACAGTTGATAGGAAACGAAGGAAGTGGAGGAAAGGAAGGATTCTGAGGCAACACAGATCAAAGTCGAGAGCTTCAAAGGGCCATTTGCAGCAGGCCATTTGTGCCAGTGAGAGATGAGATGGATTTTCCCAAGTCTTGATTTCCTACCAGCACCCCTGACCTCTTTCCAGGTTTCACTATTTCCCTGCTAAGTGACTGAGAGGGCAGGTATGTGTAATGTGTGTATTGCAGGTAACGAAAACGAAGGACACGAGGCGCCTGGAAGGAATGTGGGATGTGAGATAAAAAGCCAGTTAAATTAAGAACAAACTGTCATCTCTCTGAAGTAGACCAACTGTTGGCTGTCAGATCATTGAAAGCTGACGCTTTGTCAGATACATCTTCCAGACACTAACAAAATTAGTAAACAAAAACTTCCAAATTCCTCAGTAACATTTCTTTTCTCACATCCTTGCCATGGAAAAAGGTCGCTTCGTAACTAATGTGTGCAATATAATTAAGTCTCTTGTTTCTAATGCCTTTAAGTTGCTAGTTTTAGAGACACGAACAGCATCAGGGCTGAGAACAAAGAACTCTTCACTCACAAATGTACTTATTTTCAGCTGAGGAAATTAGAATAATCTAAGAAGGAAAGGAAAGTTATCTGTGGTTATGAGTTCCACCTACACACTGCTAGCAAATTCATTTTCCTCAAGCTCAGGGCTGAATACATCATTTCTCTATTCAAATTTCTCTTGCTGACAAAAGCAATATCCCTCCCCCCAAAATTTCTCAAAATTAGCTTGGTATTTCTTGAGAAAAGGAACTCCTAGTTCAAATAAGTTTAGAAAATGATAAGCAAAATTTCTTACTGTAGAACTTTTAAAAATTAATCTGAAGCATGCAACTGCATGGTGTAGAGCAACTCTGAAACTTATTTAACCAAAATATTCCCTTGCCCCTTATTCCCTCCCAAACCCCTACCCCCCAAAAACCATCTATAACTTTTCATGGAATTAGAATTCTGTGAGACATAGTTTGAAAATCTTGAATGACCTTATGAAAAGCCTGGATGCTAAAATAAGACCTGGGTGTTAAGTCCCTGCTCAACCACTTAGTAGCTGAGTGACATTATGCTAACAACTTAATTTTTCCTATTTCTGTTTGCTTTTTTGGTAGAATGGGATAACCACCTTTTCAGGGCCGTTGTGAAGATTAACCCTGTTAAGAGATAACATTGTTATCCTTGGATTTACAGCCTTCTGAAGAAAACAAGGACCAGAGAGTGAAGGGCCCTAAGCTATTAGAAGTCATGGTACGGTTTTAAATAGGAGTAAGTGTTTGAATTCTCCTGCCCTTCCTAGGGCAGGTTGTTCACATCTTCAGAGCATGGTCATGGCTTGCCCTTGTTTTACACATATAAGTCTTCCTTATCACAGAAGATCCTTCTCGAAAGCTTCTTTCTCATCAATGCCCTCTTTTATTCCCTCACAGGCAGTTTGTAAATTCTTCTTGTAAACTCTCTCACCTTTTTGTTCCCTATACCTGCCTCTAGCATTCAACTCATGCCATGACAGATCAGAGGTACTTATATGGTCCTGTATTTATTTCCCTGACAAGTATCCTTCTAAGGTAGCATCCTTATTTTGTCCCATCCTTGTAAGTGTGATACCGTGATCTGTAGTATTCACTACATATCTGTCAAAGAGAAACATGTTTATCACTTTATGGTTCACAAAGTGGCTTTCTAATTACACCACTGAAATAAACATAAAAAGAAAACTGGTTTTCTCCCGTTAGCAGAAATCTACAAGTTTAGAGCTCCTCCCAAAACTCTTTCAAAGAGCATCTTCTGCTGCCCTCCTGTGTTTGATTCAAAAATTATTCCATACCAGTACAGAGCTACAGGGTCAGTTATGTGTATTTGGGCCGCATTTTATTTACTTTCAAAGCCTTGAGTGGATTTTTCCTACATAAGTGATTATTCCCATTAAAATTATCTTTATTCAATACATTTCAAATTACATTTTTTAGTGTTATATAAGAATTTTCATACTGGCCTGACAGTCCTTCATTATAACCTACTAAACTATTAATATTTCCATTTTTCATGAGACAGTAACTTATTTCCAATTATTCTAATATGATTTTCTACCTGTTTGGGCAACAGTATGTTTAAGACATTGTACTTTGGAATAGAAAGACCTGGTTCAAATCCTGGCTTAGCCACACAGCATCTGTGTGACATTGGACAAATAGCTTTTCTGAAACTGTTTCATCTGTAAAATAAAGATAATACCTCCCAGAGATCACATCAGATAAAACACTTAGTACACCATAAAAGCTACCAATATGTTAGCTATTATTACTATCTGAGAAGCATGTTTTCAAATATCTCTTTCCTTTGCTCTGACCTACTCTGGTGAACTTGAAGACTGCCTAAAACATAAACTAGTATATTGTCTAAATTAAGCCTTTTCACATTCAACACAACATTTATTGAACACTTGTGATATGCTGGCACCATCTGAGACACTTGAGATTTACCAGGTAATAAAACAGACCCAAATCTTGTCCCTGTGAATCCTGATAGTATAAATTCAAGCCAGTTTATGTATATCTCTAGGTTTCTAACTTCCTTCTAAATTCCTGTAGTTATTTATTGTCTACATTTTCATTTGATTCTTTATATATAGTTTATATAACTACCCTATACTAAATATCCAGTCTCTTCCTATTTCCAGTGTGGGTTGTCATCTCTCCTGGTCTAGTGCTACACACTCCAATTCAAGACAAGGGCTCACTCTTATTCCAGTTTCATAAGGATGAGGATTTACAGCTTGACTCCTATTCTTTTTAGGGGGAAAATCATCAGTATTGATACTTTTATTTATCTGCTGACAATTACAGTCCATTCTCTGTTACATTACCTATATCTATTCTCAACATAACAGCCAGAAAGACCCCTTTAAAAAGTGGTTCAGTTGTTTTCCTGGAAATGATGGCCCATTTCATTCATTTTTGGAGAAAATATCTGCTAAATATCCAGTCTTGCTGTTGTTCAGTTGCTCAGTCGTGTCCGACTCTTTGCAACCCCATGGACTGTAGCACGCCAGGCATCCCTGTCCTTCACCATCTTCCAGTACTTGCTCAAACTCATGTCCATGGAGTCGGTGATGCTATCCAACCAAGTCTAAATAATATAGTTTAGTCTATCAGGTTTTTTTTTTTTTCAAGTGAAAATGGTGGGAATTTCAGAGAATCTGTGAAGCTGACACTATTTTAATAATACGTAGATTTTACTATTTTAATAATAATACTTAGATTTTACTTGCCATTTTCACTGCGTTATCTTGATATAAAAGCAATCATGAATAAAACTACTAGCACTTAGCATCAATCAAGATAGTGACACCAAACTACTAGTAGTCATTGTATTCTTCACTGACATACACTCTCAACAAAAATAAACAAAATAAAAAATCGACTCCGTTTCACTTAAGAATGTCCTTGACTGGGGCTTCCCTGGTGGCTCAGTGCTAAAGAATCCACCTGCCAAATCAGGGGACACAGGTTCAATCCCTGATCTGGGAAGATTCCACTTGCCTTGGAGCAGCATAGCCCACATGCCACACCTACCAAGCCCATGCACCCTGGAGCCTGTGCTCCACGAGAAAAGCCCGCCCACAATGAGAAGCCTGTGCATTGCAACAAAGAGTAGCCCCCACTTGCCACAACTAGAGAAAAGCCCATGCAGCAACCAAGACCCAGCACAGCCAAAAAGAAATAAAATTAAATTAAATTAAATAAAAATTTTAAAAAGAATGTCTTTGATGAAATAAAACTGATTTTATGAACTCTTATTCCACAAGGACACATCTTTTCAAATGATCAAAATTGGTAGTATGCATAAACCATTTCTGTTGCCACCAAAGCACAGTGGTTTTTCCAAGAAAAAACACTTGTTATTATTTGAGTTGCAGACTAAATGGACTCTTTTTTTTTCTTTCTCTCTCTCAAGGAACATCATTCTTTACTTGTAAGACTGATAAACTGCAATTATTCAGAATTTGGTATTTGACAGATATTTTTCTTGAAAATGAACCAAGTAGGCTTGTCACTTCAAGGAAAAAAACAGACAAGATTTGCTACCAGTGACCAAATTTAGGCTATCAAGTAAAAACTGCAAATTGTGGGAAACTTATACCATCACTGTTAGTTTTTCAGGTTACTATTTCTGCTTTCTTGACTATGCCAAAGCCTTTGACTGTGTGGATCACAAGAAACTGTGGAAAATTCTTAAAGAGATGGGAATACCAGACCACCTAACCTACCTCTTGAGAAATCTGTATGCAGGTCAGGAAGCAAGAGTTAGAACTGGACATGGACCAACAGGCTGGTTCCAAATAGGACAGGGAGTATGTCAAGGCTGTATATTGTTACCCTGCTTATTTAACTTATGTGCAGAGTACATCATGAGAAACGCTGGGCTGGAAGAAGCACAAGCTGGAATCAAGATTGCCGGGAGAAATATCAATAACCTCAGATATGCAGATGACACCACCCTTATGGCAGAAAGTGAAGAACTAAAGAGCCTCTTGATGAAAGTGAAAAAGAGGAGAGTGAAAAAGTTGGCTTAAAGCTCAACATTCAGAAAACGAAGATCATGGCATCTGGTCCCATTAGTTCATGGCAAATATATGGGGAAACAGTGGAAACTGTGGCTGACTTTATTTTTCTGGTTTCCAAAATCACTGCAGACGGTGACTGCAGCCATGAAATTAAGACGCTTACTCCTTGGAAGAAAAGTTATGACCAACCTAGATAGCATATTAAAAAGCAGAGACATCACTTTGCCAACAAAGGTCCATCTAGTATAAGGCTATGGTTTTTCCAGTAGTCATGTATGGATGTGAGAGTTGTACTATAAGCAAAGCTGAGTTCCAAAGAATCGATGCTTTTGAGCTGTGGTGTTGGAGAAGACTCTTGAGTCCCTTGGACTGCAAGGAAATCCAACCAGTCCATCCTAAAGGAGATCAGTCCTGAGTGTTCATTGGAAGGACTGATGTTGAAGCTGAAACTCCAATACTTTGGCCACCTGATGTAAAGAGCTGACTCATTTGAAAAGACCCAGATGGTTGGATGGCATCACCGACTCAATGGATGTGGGTCTGGGTGGATTCCAGGAGTTGGTGATGGACAGGGAGGCCTGGCGTGCTATGGCTCATGGGGTCACAAAGAGTTGGACACAACTGAGCTACTGAACTGAACACTGTAAGACTTCTCAAGAGATCAGCAATGATACTAACAATATGTACAAAGTACAGTATTTTGGTACATACAATGAAATGTGTCAACACTTAGAAGGCCTATATAATTCGGTGAGCCAACAGTTTCCAAATGAGCAATTCAAGATATTACAAAATCATATATGGGTAAAATTAGATCCATTCAAGCCCAACATAGATTAATGAATTTTAATATAATAGAGAATGAAAGGTTGATCATATCTTACATTGTATCTAACTTCTAAGATATTTGAAAAGGCCATTAAAATATTTCTCCCTTACTATATATTTATGTGAAGTGGGTTTTTTTTTTAAAGATGACTTAAAAAAAAAAAATTCGTTTTTTGGTTGTGCTGGATCTTCACTGATGCACAAGGGTTTTCTCTAGTAGCGGCGAGTGGGGGCTATTTTGTTGCAGCCCATAGATTTCTCTCTGCAGTGGCTTCTCTTTCTGTGGAGCTGTACAGGCTTTAGGTGCATGGGCTTCAGTAGTTGCAGTATGTGGGCTTAGTAGTTGTCACCTGTGGGTTCTAGGGCACACAGGCTTAGTTGCTCCACAGCATATGGACTGTTCCCAGACCAGGGATCAAACCTTTGTACAGGGAAGTCCTGAAGTGGGTTTTTTCATACTTTAGCCAAAACTTCATATTCTAGGAGTTTAAATGCAGAAGCAGATAAAAGAATACAGCTGTCTTATATTAAGCCAGACATTGAAGAACGGGGCTTCCCTGGTGACTCAGATGGCAAAAAATCTGCCTGCCACACAGGACTCTTGCTGTGGAGCTGTACAGGCTTTAGGTGCATGGGCTTCAGTAGTTGCAGTATGTGGGCTTAGTAGTTGTCACCTGTGGGTTCTAGGGCACACAGGCTTAGTTGCTCCACAGCATATGGACTGTTCCCAGACCAGGGATCAAACCTTTGTACAGGGAAGTCCTGAAGTGGGTTTTTTCATACTTTAGCCAAAACTTCATATTCTAGGAGTTTAAATGCAGAAGCAGATAAAAGAATACAGCTGTCTTATATTAAGCCAGACATTGAAGAACGGGGCTTCCCTGGTGACTCAGATGGCAAAAAATCTGCCTGCCACACAGGAGATGCAGATTTGATCCCTGGGTCAGGAAGATCCCCTGGAGGAGGACATGGCAACCCACTCCAGTATTCTTGACTGGAGAATTCCATCAATAGAGAAGCCTGGCAGGGTACAGTCCATGGGGTCACAGAGTCAGACATAACTGATCAATTAACACCTTATATACCAACAGTGAAGTCATATGCAAAGTTGTTTTTTTTAAAAAAAGATACCATCTTTTTCACTAATTGTTTTGAAGTTATTTTTCATAAAAAATATTCTCGCTAACATGTAATAGTATTTTATTGTTATTTATTTATGGTTGCACTAGGTCTTTGTTGCAGTGTGCAGGTTTTCTCTAGTTGTGGAGTGTGGGTTTCTCATTGTGGCGGCTTCTCTTTCAGCAGAGCACAGGCTCTAGAGTAGATGAGCTTCGGTAGTTGCAGGGCGCAGGTTGTTGGCCTGCGGCATGTGGAATCTTCCTGGACCAGGGATCAAATCCATGTCCCCTACATTGGCAGGCAGATTCTTAACTGCTGGCCCACCAGGAAAGTCCTGTTGTTGTTATTTTAAAATGAATTAGGAGGTATTTTAAGTATTTCTCAGTTTTAATTTTTAATTCGATAACTATCAACAGCTATAACCGAAAACAACAGCTCTATGGGAGTCTTCAAGAATTTTGAAGAATGTAATGGCATTCCAAGGCCAATATGCTTGAGACTCACTGATCTAAAATGTGTCAGACCATATCGCCTAATAGTCTTCCAGTGGCTCCCCATATTCTCAGGATAAAAGCCATAAGTCCTTATATAGGCCCACCAGGCTCTACTCTGTTTCCTCTCCATAAGCTATACCTCCACTCTCCCCTGGCTCATTCCCTTCAGCCACACTTGTTTCTTTACTCTTCATCCAATAAGCCATACACAATCCGTCTTAGGTACTTTTCACTGGAAGGTTTCTCTGCCTGGAAAGTAATTTTCCCCCATTTTCTGCATGGGTATTTGCCTCACTTCCTTAAAGTCTCAGCACAAACGTCACCTTCTCAATATTCTAACATGAGGCAGCCTATTTAAAACTGCAATGCTACAGCTACTCTATTTTCCATAGCACCTTCTAATATTGCTTATTATCTACAACTGATGCAGTGTGCTGCTCTCCCAACTAGTGTTAATATAAGCCCCTAAAGCATCGGAAATGCTTCCACACAGGACTGAACAAATATTTGTTGAATGTTGAATGAATGAAAGAATTCATCCGACAGCTTGTCAAGTCTCAAGACACATCCACAAAGTCCCAAAAGGATGCAATCTGCAGAGAGAGGACAATGCCAGCAAAGGTTTTTTGTTTTTGTTTTTGAATGAAAGAAAAAGAAGGGATACGATGACCACAAATTTCAAAACTGAAAGCGTTGTGGGCCTGAAAAAAGCTCTTGGGAAAAGTCTGGGTTGGGAAATGTTATAAAAGTTGGGCAGGGTGCATTTAAGTGTCTGGCCCTGAACTACCTGCCCAACCCCTTCCTAACCCTTCCCTTCTTTACCCCCCTATTCTCCCGCCTCCCCCGAAGCCACAGTACCAAAGCCCTCCCTGGACCCCTCCACCAGAACACAAGTAGTCCACACCAAGAGACTGAAACATTTCTAAACTTTATGTAAAAAGCAACAATCAACTAGCCGGAAACGAGCCTCTAAATCCCGTCTCACTCCAATGCCGTCTTCTCTAAAGTTTGCTCCACGGTCCAGTCACAGTTCTCAGGGGTCCTGTCGGTCTCCCAACGCTGTGTTCCACAGGAAAACAGGGTCCACAGGAAGGCAGGTCATGCGGGACGCCCTGGGTAAGCACCTCTGTATAAGGAAAGCACGAGAAGCAGAGACATGGAGAATCAGTTCACTTATGAACAAGCGAGAATGCAGGGAAACCCGGGGAACTCAGGGACAGGTACTCACGTACAGCGGTGATACCGCGGGGTCTCAGTTCTCCTCCGGCTTGTCGGCTGGCGGGCCGCAAGGCTGCAGCATCTTCTCCATCAAGTTGAAGCGGACTCGCGCTTTGCTCTCATTCTCGGCAATGGCGAAGTAGTTGAGAAGATCGAAGTGGCCCATGTAGGAGCAGTAGGAGTCGCGGTGCTGGTTCACCAGCCATTCCCACTTCGTGGTGTCCGCGTGGCCGGTGCCGATGTACTTGGACTGCAGATGCTCTAGCTGGCTGTGAATGGTGTAGCGGTCCGTCATCTCACCGCTTTTCCCTTTGCTCCCAGGTGAGAGGCAGCGGACTACAGGAAGGCGCTTTGAGACTTCAAGCAAGACTGCAGAACCTCGGACCCACGCGGTCGCAGGCGGATGGCGTCACAGCAACGAAGCCGCGCAGATTCGCGGTCCCAGGTCTCAGAGGCGGAAGCAGAAGTGTATTCTGTCACCGAATTGGAGTTGCCTAGGCAACGCTACAAGTGGGCTGCCCCTGTAGAGAGTCCCGCCCCCTTCGCAGAGCGTTGCATGCTGGTCCTTTTAGTAGCCCTTTCCTAAAAGGAGCTTTGCATGCTGGGACTTGTGGTCTCTGAGGGCTGGTAACACAGGCTTTTTAGGAACCCTGAGAAATGTTTAAAGGGTTTCCCTGGTGGCTCAACGGTAAAGAAACCGCCTGCCAATTCAGGAGACTTGGGTTCTAGCCTTGGGTCGGGAAGATCCCTTGAAAAAGAAAATGGCAACCCACTCCAGTGTTCTTGCCTGGGAAATCCCATGGACAAAGAAGCCTGGCAAATCTATGGGGCCGCAAAGAGTCAGACACAATTTAGCGACTAAACAAGAAATGGAGAGATGTTTAAAAGGATGTTGGCGGCTTAATAGAGGGAGGTGTCTGGGAGGCAAGAGGCATCCTCATGTGGTTTGGGGCTAAATGGGCATGAGAAACTCTACGGGACAGGGCAGGGATTGGGAATATGAACTCTTGGTATGACACCAATTTGGGAGCTAACGAGGCACGGTAGTAGCCCGTTCACAACCGTGGGTGGGTCACCTTGAAGTCAGGAGACGCGAGTTCTGGTCCCAGCCACGTTTTACAAGTTGTGTGGAAAGTTATTTCATCGTCTGCCTGGCCACCAAAGCACAGCACCAGGTCCGACACGTTCCGGCCCCTGCATCACGCCGCTCCATCCTCTTGAGCATCTACTTTTGATATTCTCCCTTCAGCTTCTGACCACGCCCTACACGCCTTCAGCCCATAAATCTTTCTCAACATTCCATGCTGCTTGCCTCCCCAGTTCTCCGTTCATACTGTTCTTGCTGCTTGGAATGTTTGTCCCCCAGGCAAACACTTTTCCCTTTAAGTCACCTCGAAAGCATCTCCTTGAAATTGACTTTGTCTACTCCAGACAGATGGAAATTCTTCCTCTTTACCTCTGTTTTTATCACTTTAAATCCAATTTTTGGTTTAAGAACTTCCTCACACGAATACAAACTACTTAAGAAAAATTGTTTGCTTCTGTTGATGTATCATGTTTTTTAATGATATCCTCATAGCCTGGCAGATATTGTTTCTCTAAAAACTTTTGATGACTGGGTAAACTGTATGGTAGCCATATAGAAAGACTTTTTACGGGGTGAGAGACAACTTTAAAATACTTTTATTCTGGTACAGAGTGGCAGTTACGTAGTACCAGTAAGTCTAGAGAGGTACAGCATGATTATAGTTAATGCTATATTGAATGCCGAAATTTTCCAGAGAGTAAATTTCAGGTGCTCTCAGGAGTTTGAGTAAGCACGTGAGATGGTGATGGACAGGGAAGCCTGGCGTGCTGCCCTCCATGGCGTTGAAGAGTCGGACAGGACTGAGCGACTATAATGGGAGGAGATGCATATGTTAATTAGCTTGACGGTAGTAAATAACGTTTCACTGTATATATGTATAGGAAATCTTTTTGCACCCCTTAGATACACGTCGTTTTTATTTTTTAAAAGAAAGATTGAAGAAACAAAATGACACAAATATCTTAAAAGATCAAATAAACATATCCAAAAAAAAAGTTACCCCCTCAGTTCAAACTTTGTTACAACAAATGTTTCCTTCCTAAAACCTAGAAACTAATATAAGGCATGCTTGTGGATTTACCATCCAGATGTATTAAACTTGGCCTTTTGCCATTTTTGTTTCCAACTTCATTATTTTGTTTCGGCTTTGTTTTTTAAAGAAATAAAACCATACAAATAAAGTCGAAAAGTTCTCCGTATTGCTGTCCCTAACTTACTTTAGGATCCTATCTTGAGCTTAGAATTAATCATTCCTGAGCCTGTGTTTTTGACTGCTGCAAGTTTGTATATCCATAAACAATAGATGTCTTTGTTACGCATGTTTTAAAGCTTCATAAATCTCATGGACAGATGAGCCAGTCCATGGGGCTGCAGAGTCGGACACCACTTAGCAACTAAACAATGACAATAAATGACACAGATAAATGTGTGTACTGTTATGAAAGTTGTTTTTTTTTTCCTTGTCAGCAGCCTTGTTGATATATATAGCTATAGCTATGTGTTTTATGTAGCATTTTAAAAAATGTGTTTATTAACTTATTGTATTCCTGCTTCTGTGGATTGCATATTCTTATCCTTTGCCCTTTTCTTATAGGGATGTTTGTCTTCTTCTTACTAATTTTTAAGGAGAACTTTAAATATTCAGGATACTAGGCTTGCCACTTACATGCAATGAAAAAATTTTTTTCCAGTCTAGGGTTCATCTTTACCCTTTATGGTATGTTTCATTATACAGAAGTTAATTTTAAAGTAGTCAATTTTACCAACCTTCCTTTATGGTTTATCCTTTTTGCATTTGGTTTGAAAAATGAAATCAGAAAAAAAAAAAACTTGGCCTTTTGCCATTTTTGTTTCCAACTTCATTATTTTGTTTCGGCTTTGTTTTTTAAAGAAATAAAACCATACAAATAAAGTCGAAAAGTTCTCCGTATTGCTGTCCCTAACTTACTTTAGGATCCTATCTTGAGCTTAGAATTAATCATTCCTGAGCCTGTGTTTTTGACTGCTGCAAGTTTGTATATCCATAAACAATAGATGTCTTTGTTACGCATGTTTTAAAGCTTCATAAATCTCATGGACAGATGAGCCAGTCCATGGGGCTGCAGAGTCGGACACCACTTAGCAACTAAACAATGACAATAAATGACACAGATAAATGTGTGTACTGTTATGAAAGTTGTTTTTTTTTTCCTTGTCAGCAGCCTTGTTGATATATATAGCTATAGCTATGTGTTTTATGTAGCATTTTAAAAAATGTGTTTATTAACTTATTGTATTCCTGCTTCTGTGGATTGCATATTCTTATCCTTTGCCCATTTTCTTATAGGGATGTTTGTCTTCTTCTTACTAATTTTTAAGGAGAACTTTAAATATTCAGGATACTAGGCTTGCCACTTACATGCAATGAAAAAATTTTTTTCCAGTCTAGGGTTCATCTTTACCCTTTATGGTATGTTTCATTATACAGAAGTTAATTTTAAAGTAGTCAATTTTACCAACCTTCCTTTATGGTTTATCCTTTTTGCATTTGGTTTGAAAAATGAAATAAAAAAAAAAAACTCCTCTTTTCTACTCTGGGACCATAAAAAATAATTTTCTTCATTTTCTTGTAAAAGTTTTAGAATTTTGCTTTTTCATATTTAGACACTTAATTCACCTGGAAGGTTTTGTTTCTTTAGGGATCTAATTAGAAGGAAATGTCAATCGACTACAGTATTCTTGCTTGGAAAATCCTATAGACAGAGGAACCTGGCAGGCTATACAGTTCATGGGGTCACAAAGAGTAGGACATGATTGAGCACATAAACTCAACTCAACTCATATGGCTAACTAGTTAAATATGTTTCTATATGGCTAACAATGATAACCAGTCACTCACCAAATAGTACATCGTTTCCCTGCCCATCTTTAATGCTTCTGTTGTACGTGTAGGTCTGTTTCTGGGCATTATGTTCTATTAGTCTCTTTGCTGTGCCCATACCAGTAACACCAGGTCTTAATTATTGTATCTTTATAATAAGTCTTGATATCTGACAACGTGAAAGTCTGTAGAATTTCCTTCTTTCATAAATGTCTTCATAATTCTTGATCCTTTGCTCTTCCATATGAATTTAGACTGTCAGTAAAGTCCTCATGGAAACTGTGATTGAGTTGTTAAATAAAGCCATGAAAGTCAATATTATTTCCATATCATTAAGAATGATTCTAAGGATATGAGAGAAAAACCTCAAATTTGAAGACCTTTGGAGCTAGATAGAAAATATTTATATGTATTAATTAAGACCCAAGGTGTATTAGTTTGCTAGGGCTGCCAAAACAAAGTGCCACAAACTGGATGACTTAAACAATGGAAATGTATTTCCTTCCAGTTCTATAGGCCAGAAGCCCCAAGATCAACACGTTAGCAGGATTGGTTTCACTATGAGGACTCTCATTGTCTCACAGATGGCCATCTTCTCTCTGTCTTCACATGGTTTTCCTGCGTGTTTCTGAGTCCTAATCTCGTCTTTTAGAAAGGCACAAATCATCCTGAATTAGAGTCGGCCCATATCACCTCATTTCATGTAAAGGCCCTATCTCTAAATGCAGTGACCTTGTAAGTTACGAGGGGTGAGGACTCCAGTGTTTGTTTGAACTAGGGTAGGGGTAGGGAGGTTCATCACTGTTTTATACAGTGATGTGGACTATATGAGAACTTTTGAAAGCATTTATAATTTGTGAAAATAATATAAGTACATGAAATCCTGTATTTGTTGTCAGACAATTGCAATACTTGAAAGGAAAAGTGAAGAATTACATTGAAAGTTATGGTATAAAATATTTGAGAGTAAAAATTTGGAATGAAATTAAATTTTATCTAAAAGCCTGTTAAAAATGACTGTGAAAATTTGCTGAGCTTGAAAGTTTAAGGAGGGCTTCCTTGGTGGCTCAGTAGTGAAGAATCCTCCTGTCAGTTCAGGAGACATGGGTTCAGTCTCTGATCTGAGAAGATCCCACGTGCTGTGGGGCAACTAAGCCCACGCACCACAACTACTGAGCCGGTGTTCTGGAGCCACAGCTACTGAAGCCCACGTACCCTAGAGTCCATGCTCTGCAACAGGAGAGACCGCTGCCACAGCTTGAGAAAAGCTCGAACAATCCAAAAAAGGTTTAAGGAAAGAGGCAGTTCTTCGATTTATGTCTTTAATAAATTGAACATTAGCTTTACAAATCTAAATGAACCTCTGAATATTATTTTGTACAAAAGATCCTCAAAATCACCAAGAAAGCCTTGCATGTATCAAGATCAGCATATAGATAACACAAAAACCCTGCTTCCCTTTTAATTGTAGTTACACTGAATTTATCGATTTATTTGGGGAGAATTGTCACCTTAACTATATTGGATTTTCTCATCTGGTACATAGTAAATATTCCCATTTATTTAACTCTAATTTTTTGACTTTAAATAAAGCTTATGTAATTTTCTCCAAATGGATCTTTTATGTCTTCTGTCAAATTTATCCCTGGGTAGATGCTATATATATATATATTTAAAGATGCTCCTATGAGTCTTAAATTGTCACCTTGTAAAGAGTATCACATTTTCTTACATTTCTTGCTAATAAAGAGTTTTGGTCTGGAACCAGTGGTCTTGTCGGTGAGATATGTCAGGAGAACTGTTACTATTTCCTGTCCCAAGATATTACCTTAAGCCTGTTAGGTTACTTCAATATAACTATCAAATGCCATCTTATATTTTAGCATTTAAAGAAAATAGCAAGACAAGTTTCCAATGGAAAGGATATAGAATAAAAGATGTATAAAGAAAAGAAAAGATATCTGTTTTAGGTGGAAAATTATACTCTAATCCATTTCTTAAGTCCAGTAATGCAAGGCAACATTTTTCTCTTTTCATCTTTTCTTGGTCTATCTTTATAGCTGCTGGCTTAAAACAATTTTTAAGTCATTTAATATTTTGAATGGTCAAGGTTTCATTCAAGACCAAAAAAGTATACAAAAGAATGCATTTTTCAACATCTACCTGATTCCCATCCTCAGTAACAATTGCTGTGTGTCTTGTTTATCCTTCCAGAGATTTAAAAAATGAAAGCACAAATGTATACGATATACTTATTTAAGTGCCTACAGATATATTTGATATTTAACTCTTAAAATTTAGATGGTAGCGAAATGCTCGCTATAGTTCTCTACTTCGACTTTTTTGTTTGCTTTTTGTTTTATTTTCTTGGACATATCGTGGTGATCATCTCATATGAATACATAAAAAACTTCCTCATCCTTTTTGATTTTTGGTCTTGTTTTAAACCTGCATAATATTCCATTTATGAGTGTATTATTATAAATAAGCACCCTCTTATTATCAAATGTCTATCCAGAAATTATATTTAAGTTTTATTACTATTGCAGAAAAATACAAAGTTCAAATTTAAATGAACTAAAACCACATCTCCTTTGGTGAAATAATTGTTTTAGATATCCTTTTTCTCTAAGGAAATTTTAAAATATCAAAAGGATTTTCTGTATGTCCACATGTTGGTATCATGTTTCACACTAGGGGTCGCCAAAACAGTAT
This sequence comes from Madoqua kirkii, assembly GCA_006408675.1. NCBI lineage: Eukaryota > Metazoa > Chordata > Mammalia > Artiodactyla > Bovidae > Madoqua > Madoqua kirkii. The sequence goes on from SJYC01061249.1 coordinate 26,125, forward strand.
TTAAAGCCAACAAACAAGCCAGCCCCGTTCAGTCACTCAGTTGTGTCTGACTCTTTTCGACCCCATGGACTTCTGCACGCCAGGCCTCCCTGTCCATCACCAACTTCCGGAGCTTGCTCAAACTCATGTTCATCCCGTTGGTGATGCCATCCAATCATCTCATCCTCTGTCGTCTCCTTCTCCTGCCTTCAATCTTTCCCAGCATCCGGGTCTTTTCCAATGAGTCAGTTCTTCCCATCAGCTGGCCAAAGTATTGGAGTTGCAGTTTCAGCATCAATCCTTCCAATGAATATGCAGGACTGATTTCACTTAGGATGGACTAGTTGGATCTCCTTGCTGTCCAAGGGATTCTCAAGAGTCTTCTCCAACACCACAGTTCAAAAGCATCAATTCTTTGGCTCTCAGTTTTCTTTATAGTTCAACTCTCATATATGACCACTGGAAAAACCACAGCCTTGACTAGAAGGCAAAGTGATATCTGCTTTTTTAATATGCTGTCTAGGTTGGTCGTAACTTTTCTTCCAAGGAGCAAGTGTCTTTTAATTTCATGGCTGCAAGCACCATCTGCAGTGATTTTGGAGCAGAAGAATATAAAGTCTGTCACTGTTTCCACTGTTTCTCCATCTATTTGCCATGAAGTGATCTCCACCGGATGCCATGATCTTGGTTTTCTGAATGTTGAGCTTTAAGCCAGACTTTTCACTCTCCTCTTTTACTTTCATCAGAGGCTCTTTAGTTCTTTCTCACTTTCTGCCATAAGGGTGGTGCCATCTGCATATCTGAGGTCATTGATATTTCTCCCGGCAATCTTGATTTCAGCTTGTGCTTCATCCAGCCCGCCATTTCGCATGATGTACTCTGCATGTAAGTTAAATAAGCACGGTTGACGTACAGCCTTGACGTACTCCTTTCCCAATTTAGAACCAGTCTATTGTTCCATGTCTGATACTAACTATTGCTTCTTGACCTGCACACAGATTTCTCAGGAGGCAGGTCAGGTGGTCTGGTATTCCCATCTCTTTCAGAATTTTCCACAGTTGATTGTGATCCACACAGTCAAAGGCTTTGGCATAGTCAATAAAGCAGAAGTAGATACTTTTCTGGAACTCTCTCGCTTTTTCCATGATCCAGCGGATGTTGGCAATTTGATCTCTGGTTCCTCTGCCTTTTCTAAATCCAGCTTGAACATCTGAGGATGGTCTCGATCACTGCCTCCTGTACAATGTCGTGAACCTCTGTCCATAGTTTTTCAGGGACTCTGTCTATCAGATATAATCCTGTAGTTAGTTGAGAACATTTTATTATTAGGCACCTTGAGTATCTCAACTATGGTAAGCAGGAAAAGTACATTATGACTGAAATGTTGAAGACAAAACTTTGGTTTGCTGTATTTTCAAAGGCAACTAAGACTTTTATACAGAGAAGGCAATGGCAACCCATTCCAGTACTCTTGCCTGGCAAAATTGAGAACATTTTATTATTAGGCACCTTGAGTATCTCAACTATGGTAAGCAGGAAAAGTACATTATGACTGAAATGTTGAAGACAAAACTTTGGTTTGCTGTATTTTCAAAGGCAACTAAGACTTTTATACAGAGAAGGCAATGGCAACCCATTCCAGTACTCTTGCCTGGCAAATCCCATGGACAGAGTAGCCTGGTAGGCTGCAGTCCATGGGGTCACTAGGAGTCTGACACGACGGAGCGACTTCATTTTCACTTTTCACTTTCATGCATTGGAGAAGGAAATGGCAACCCACTCCAGTGTTCTTGCCTGGAGAATCCCAGGGACGGGGGAGCCTGGTGGGCTGCCATCGATGGGGTCGCACAGAGTCAGACATGACTGAAGCGACTTAGCAGACTTTTATAACATAGGAGAAAACTAAGTTATCTTTATCATCATAAAGATTTTACTTTAGGGTTTTACATTTAGTTGGAATAAGCGATGATGTGGAATTTAGGTAATATGAAATTTATGGAACTTTTAAAAAGAAGTTTGCTGGGCATGATCTTACTTTGCTGTGGTTGAAAATGTCTTTAACTCCAGCTTTTCTTCTTCCAGCCACCATAGGTTTCATATATTGGAGCAGATCTAGAACTCTTAATTTTTGTAGAGTTTTACTTCTAATTGGGCACATACTTCAAAAGTGTAAAGTGTTCTGTACTCTAAAAGTTCTCCTTGGGCAGATATAATTGCCATGGATTTGTAGTCAATAACTTTTCATTTGAGATTTTATAGGCTGGTCCTTCTCTGTTTAGTAGTAATAGTCATGACACGCTGGTATAATTTTGGAACAAAAATTTCTCATTGGAAAAGTTGCACAAAGGAACTTTGAAGTATTATGCATATTTTCCATTTGTTGCAGTATTTTGAAATCTTGCAGCATTAGGATTAATGGTTTATATATCATAAGTGCTGAATCAATATTCAATGAATAGATCAGTGACTGAACATTCATGACAGCATTTAAGTGACAATGAAAGATTGGAAACAAGCTTGGTGCCAACAATACAGGAATAATTACATAAATTATGCTGTAAACTGAGTACACATGGCATATCTAATTTGAATGTAAGTTCCTTTGAAATGTGTGACTTTTTTCTCCATCATATTAGCATGATGATTTACCCATTGTCAGTGCTCAATAAATATTCATTGAATTAGAGTACTTTTCTCACACTGGGTTAAGCATGGGTAGCCCCAAATCACAAAGCATCTCCCAGGAACTGGGACTGTCCACCTCAAAATCACAACCATCTTTTACTTTATAAGAGACATAGATTTTGGGGGAATAATTTTTCTTATGGAGTTAATGTCAGAGAAAAAGTCCCATGACAAGGCTTTACAAAATTATGAATATACTACATTTTAACTGTTTTAGAATTGCTTCAATCAGTTATCTAAAAAGATTGCAAGGAATAGTTTTTCATAGCTGAGCCAATTCAAGTGAGGTCCATGAACATCCATAATCAGAAATTAAAATACAGAATCTAAGAACAAGAAATGAAATGGATGGGACTGATGTATGCAACATTTCAGCTATCCAATTAAACGTAAGATTCATTCTTGTCTACGTGCAGGAAAAGTCAAGGATGAACCTGGGGGGAAGGAGCTGAGTTGATACCTTTCTTCTGATGTGCATTGGAGCAAGTGTAGGTTTTGGGGTCTGTTTTCATGTTAATTATTTTCCGGCTGTGCTGAGTCTTCCTGCTGCCTGGGCTTTTCCTCTAGTTGCAGTGAGCAGGGGCTGCTCTCTAGTTGCAATGCACGGGATTCTCTCCGTGGTAGCTTCCGTGGAGCACAGGCTCGGGAGTGCGCAGGTTGCAGTAGCTGCAGCTCCTGGGCTCAGTAGCTGTGGCCATGGGCTTAGTGACTCTGCAGCATGTGGGATCTTCCAGGGATCAAAGCCGTGTCTCCTGCTTTGGTAAGTGGATCCTTATCACCGAGCCACCAGGGAAGCCCCACTAGTGGAGGTTTAATGCCTGCAGTTTTGAATCAACATGGACAGTTGTTTCATCTTGAATTTTTAGAACAAGGGTATGCGCAGAAGAGAGGACTTTGGTCTTATCAAAGTATGGTGTTTTTCACTCTTCACAGGTTGCACTTGATTTCATAAAACAAAAAACTGTTTCAAAGTCTGCACGTGTGCTTTTGTGATCTTTATTCTTTTGTATTATTTCTTCTTCACATGTCACCTATGAGTGTTTTCTAACAGCATTCCCCAAAGGTTCTATGTTAATAAGCTGTGTACAGTGGTCCAGAAAGAAAATGACACAGAAGGAGGCCTAATGCATTTAATGCTGTTGATTTATTTATGGTAGCTTAAGGCCAAAAAGGAATTTGGAGGATGGGAGAGATTGGCACACACATTCATGGCAAAGTACCAACGGTGCCCTTTCCCCACCTGTTCCTTTTACATTTTTTTCAGTTTATGTAAACCACTCTACAAATGCAGTTTCAAGTCTCCCCACTTCCAGCTAGACCTCTGCCTCTAAGCCTCTCTAACAAAGGAATTCTAGCATTACAGCTACTGAGGACTGCTCTAATAATAAGTTTTAGGGAGTGAACTGTTTGAAGCACATCTCCAGTTACCACCTCATCTATGGGGCCCTTGAGAGAGCGAAATGCTGTTGGTTTAGACTTTTGTCTCTACTTTTGTGTCCCCTGATTTGTTAGGATAATCTTGATATTCGGCTTAATAGTTTAGCTTTAAAAAGTCAGAAAAGAGCCTAAAGTTTTGTCCTAGTCTAAGTGCAGTTCTGCCCTTAGATCAAGACCAGAGTGGGCCTTGAACTGGGCCCCTCTCAGTTTAGAAGGTCCTGCCATGGCTCCTCTCTAGCTGCACTCTCCCACGAGCGGAAAAGTCCTGGGTCAAGGGACGTACCTATCCCTGTTGATACTCCCTTTAAGTCTTGGCTCTCTCACACACACAGACCGAGTTTTGAAACACAAATTCCAAGAGCTACAGAACTTGTGCAGGCTTCCTCCCTGCTCTGTCCTCCTAAAGGCTAAACTTACTGCTGGTGTGCACACCCCTTGGCCTGCAAAGGGCCCAAAGAACGGCTATTGGCTGGAGTGTTTACTTTATGAACTCAAAGAGGCAAATTGAGGAATTTCACTTGAAGGGGCTGGCATGGAGGCCACTCTTAGAGATGACTTTAAGGACTCACAGTTCTACCCATAATTCAGAAAAGATTTTTGTTGTTTAGTTGCTAAGTCATGGCTGACTCTTTTGTGACCCCTTGGACTGTAGCCCACCAGGCTCCTCTATCCATGGGATTTCCCAGGCAAGAATATTGTAGTCGGTTGCCATTTCCTTTTCCAGGGTATCTTCCCCACCCAGGGACTGAACTTGTATCTCCTGCGTTGGCAGGCAGATTCTTTACCACTGAACCACTTGAGAAGCTCTCAGAAAAGATTACCCTGAACCTAAACTTCCTTCAGTTTCTCTTTCCAGTCTCAAATTTCTTATAGGTAAGTAATCTTTTGGTTTTGTATTGTAGAATGAGTAACAGTGACTTCTGCTAAGTGGTAACCTCAGTTCTTCTAAAATGGAACTTCTAAAGATCGTCTTCAGTGTTAAAGCTGTTGCTTCATTAAGTAAGTAAATGACTTTTTAACCAGAGGAGAATTTATCAGTTCAGTCTCTCAACAGTACCCAGCTCTTTGAGACCTCATGATCCCATGGACTGCAACACGCTAGGCTTCCCTGTCCATCACCATCTCCCGGAGCTTGCTCAAACTCATGTCCATTGAGTCAGTGATGCCATCCAGCCATCTTATCCTCTGTCGTCCCCTTCTCCTCCTGTCTTCAATCTTTCCCAACATCAGAATCTTTTCCAATGAGTCAGTTCTTCCCATCAGGTGGCCAAAGTATTGGAGCCTCAACTTCAGCATCAATTCTTCATATGAATATTCAGGACTGATTTCCTTTAGGATGGACTGGTTGGGTCTCTTTGCAGTCTGAGGGACTCTCAAAAGTCTTCTCCAACACCACAGTTCAAAAGCATCAATTCTTCAGTGCTCAGCTTTCTTTATGGTCCAACTCTCGCATCCATACATGACTACTGGAAAAACCATAGCTCTGACTAGATGAAACTTTGTCAGCAAAGCAATCTCTGTGCTTTTTAATATGCTGTCTAGGTTTGTCATAGCTTGTCTTCAATATTTTCATGTTAGGTTTAGAAATGATCTGTTTATGTATGTTATTTAAAGTATTTGTAATACTTAAGAAACTTTGGCATTGTAGACTGATAGAAAAATATGACTGCTTATTTAAAGCATGTAATTGACTTATAATTTCCAATTAAAAGAACGTGAGCAATTTTGGGGTAAGTTGTATTCTAATATTTAAGAGAAATAGGCTTACCAAATTTGTAAGGTAAATAAGATTTACGACAGTCTGAAATGCTTTGGATGGTTTCTCTTACAAGGATCATGTACTAGATTCGTCAGGCATTTGAAATGCTTACAAGTAATTTGAACACATTAAACTCATTAGTATAGTTTAAAATATTTAAGTGACGTTTCTGGATACAAAAATCAATATAAAATAGTAATAATATTTCCATATTCCAGCAGCAAAAAAAAAAAAAAAGAAAGAAAGAAAGAAAAGATAAAAAAGAAACAGCCACTATAAAAAAAGGATTCTTGATAAGTGACAGTGGTATATTACAGAGAAGTGAGAAAAAAAGACTATCTTTCCAATAAATGGAGGTTGGACAGTTGTGTACCATGTGGGAGAAAAATAAAATTGGACTACTAATTCACACTATACATAAAATTAACCTCAGGTGGCTATGAGATCTAATATGAGACAAATGATAAAGTTGTTCAATGGTTAGTATAGGAGAATATCTTCATGACCTTGTGGGTAGTGAAGGGTTTCTTAAATGAGACACAAATGCACTAACCCTATCATACAGATTAGGAGGGCTGAAGGAAACTCCGAGCTAGAGGCAACAGGCTTAAAGTCCAGGGAGGGTGACTGGCCAGTTCCAAATCATGATGCCTCCAGGAGGAGGATCGAGCAGTCCTTTTGTAAGACAGAAGAAGCTGTTCCTCCCCATAGGCTGGCACCTAAAATATTTAATCAATGGAAGAACCTCAGCACACATCTAAAAGGATGACAGCTCCCCCAAGGTGAAGTTTATAAGATGCAAGGCCACAGTGAGGCTTGATGAAGTGGGATTATTCAAGTCCTTATTGCGGCAGCGATTCTGCCAACTAATTGAGTATCTTGAAATGACTAAAATAGTAGCAGTTTAAAGCCACTGTACAGCCAACCTCTTCACTGCTGTGGGACAGAGAAGGAAGGCATAAGCAGGGACACTAAAGGTTGTGGGGAGTCTGTGGTTACAGCCTTGTTTAGATCCCAGTGCCCTTTACCCTTTGGGGATTCTATTTCCTGTTCTGAGAAACTCCTGCTGCTAAATCCCAATGCATACATTTTATTGTATCCCTAGCTATTGTTCTGCAGTCTTTTCTTGAGTGATATTTATTTCTTTTCTTCTCTAGCTGTCAACAAAAACCAAAATGTTGCTCTTCCTTCAGGAGAGACTGGTTTTGGCCTCTTCACAGGTGGTTTTGCTTATGAATTAATTGTTCTTTTGTTCTCTCACCAGCCTTAAAGGTCAGTCTTTATCCTTCATCAATCATGGACAATTTCCTTCACAAGCGACAACTCTTCCTCTCTGTGGGCCCACTAACTTCTGTAAGACTTTAATCTATTCAGGTGTATTTAGGTAATGGGGTTATTTAAAACCTTAATAGTTCTTTATTCCTGTTAATCGTGAGAAGAGGAGATGCTCAAGAACCATAGGCCCTGAAGTTTGAATTATTTAGTAATAAATAAAAAGAGATTTTCAAAAATCTGTTTCCTATAAATGAATACTGCTTCTGGCCTGTTTCTGATACCTTTCCAGGAAAAAGTCAGTTGTTCAGGTACACGAGAGGAAGAAAATTTCAATTAGGCTACTTTATAAAGCTTTCCAGAAGCTCTAAATCATATTTACAAACAATTTCCAGAAAGGACTTGGAGACCTTAGGCTGGGAGGTTAAGCTGGTTAACAGAGAAGTGTCAGCTGGCTAAATTCATGGTATTTGCCCAAAGATTATATGCTGGCTTCCCAGGTGATGCAGTGGTACTTAAAGAATCCGCCTGCCAATGCAGGAGACACAAGAGACCCATGTTCGATCCCTGGGTAGGGAAGATCCTCTGGAGAAGGAAACGGCAGCTCACCCCAGTAGTCTTGTCTGGAGAATCCCATGGACAGAGGAGCCGTGAGGGCTATAGTCCATGGGGCTGCAAAGAGTCAGATAAAACACAGCACACACACACGAGTCACGTTGCTGTAATCTGTCAGGTGAGTTTCTCCCAGTCAGTTGGTGTAGGGCTACAGTCTCAGTTCCCACCCTCCACTGTTGTTGGACCAACTGTCAACAGAGGAGAGAGTCCGGGTGGTGGAGCTACTCGTATGAGTGTCTTGCAAAGCTGACATCAAGTGCCAGAAATATCTTCATCATTATTAAAATTTAGAAAAGCCCAGAGTGTTTAGACACTACCCTCCCTTCGGCCTCGCTGGTTAAGTGCCCACAAGAGCTACCTGCCAAGCTCCACTTCACATGCTTGGCACATCAAGGGGATCTGTTCATGGCGTTGTCAACCAGTTTTCCCTCTTTCAATTGCCCTGCTGACTTTGGAGCCAAGAAACACTCACCCCACATGACTCTATCGAGCACTTCCTACCTCCATCCTTTAAATGGTTTGCAGCTCAAAAGTGGTTATAACAAAGTTGATTGGAATTCAGAGCATTCTTCTCCCATTAAAAATGTCATAAATGGCAGTTAGCTTTTTAGGCCCAAACATGCTAACTTGTTTAACTTACAGTGTAACGGTCTAATTGTAGAAATGAGCTACCATTTTTGACTGTGGTTTTGTTTTTTTAATAAAGAAGAAAATCATTTGTGAATTCAAAATTGGATTGCCTAGAAGAAACCTACCACTGTAGTGCTGGCCTTGTGGTCCATCCCACTCCCACCAACTGCTGCTGTCGGGCAAACGAGAGGAAAAGCTCTCCAGGTCCACCAAAGGCAGGGATTCGGGGAGTGGAGCGGGGGAAGCCAGAGATGGGAATACAGGCCTGGAGGAAAGAGAAAAACATGAACTATAGCATAAGCCTCTGGGTGGTGGTGATAGAACTCTCCTGTTTCTTCTCTTTGTTTCTTTTCCTCCATGAGGCTGTGAGCGTGGGTTTATAGTGCCTGTGTAGTTTGGTCCCTGTAAGAAGCACAAGATGGGTTTCTGTGCCTGATTGGGGTGATCATTCATATTAGGAAGAAATTCTGTGTATTAAGGACTGCCTGTACTTGGAAGACTCAAAAATTCTTAACATTCTTTTTCTCAGCTTCTAGCCTATGTTGAGAAATTGTAGATTCTATTAAGCCTAAAAGCTTTCTAAAAGTGCATTTGATGCCAAATGTTTTTCTAGACTTGTATCAAAAGCAAAACATCAAACCTATACTAATATTGCAATGTAATTTTGACAGGAACATTTTGCTATTTTCATCAGGCAGGATTTGGTATAGCAATTGAATTAAAGTAGCAATCATGTATTTTTTTTAAAGCAAAGATTAGTACATCAATTACATTAAAGGAACACACTCCGTTTATCAAAAATTTACTTTAAAAGTAAAAAATACAAACCACAGATTGGGAGAAGGTATTTGAAGCCTATGTAAGCAATCAATAACAACTATAAATATTTTGTTTTTAAACATATAAAGAATTTTTACAGTTTGAGTCTTAAAAATGGCAGAAAATCCAATAGAAAAATAAATGACTTGATTATGCAGTACTCAAGAGAGGAAATCCAAAAGGCTAATAAACATTAAAAAGTGTTTTTAACATAGTAAAGAAGATATGCCCACTATTATTAGCAAACTTTCAAAAGTTTTATAACATCACATATTGGTGAGTAAATCTAATTTTGGGTGGAAAAACAGGCACTTGGAAAACAGTTTGGTATTATCTAAATTGATGATATCCATATCCTATGTCCAAGCAGTGCCCCTCCTGGATGTTCCGAGGTTGTTTTCGAAGTACTTTTCCTGGATTAACAGCATTAGTATCACCTGGCAACATGTGAGCAATGCAGATTCTTGGTCCCTACATCAGATCTACTCAATCAAAAGGTTGGGAAATGGGGCCCAGAAGTCTGTTTTAACAAGTCCTCTAGGTGATTCTGATGAAAACTAAAGTTGAGAACCATGACAGAGATTATTCTGTTCATGCAGACAGAACAACATGTAAACAAGAAAGCTTATAGCAGATTCCTAAATGGAAAGAATCCAAATGCCCATTGCTAGTAGAATGATAAATTCATTTTTAACTAGTGGCTAACTGAAGCAGGAAGCAGCAGTTAGAACTGGACATGGACCAACAGACTGGTTTCAAACAGGAAAGGGAGTGCGTCAAGGCTGTATATTGTCACCCTGCTTATTTAACTTACATGCAGAGTACATCATGAGAAGTGCTGGGCTGGAAGAAACACAAGCTGGAATCAAGATTGCCAGGAGAGATATCAATAACCTCAGATATGCAGATGACACCACTCTTGTGGCAGAAAGTGAAGAGGAACTAAAAAGTTTCTTGATGAAAGTGAAAGTGGAGAGTGAAAAAGTTGGTCTAAAGCTCAACATTCAGAAAACGAAGATCATGGCACCCAGTCCCATCACTTCATGGGAAATAGATGGAGAAACAGTGGAAACAGTGTCAGACTTTATTTTCGGGGGCTCCAAAATCACAGTTATCCAAATCTATACCCCAACCAGTAATGCTGAAGAAGCCAAAGTTGACCAGTTTTATGAAGACCTACAAGACCTTTTAGAACTAACACCCAAAAAAAGGTGTCCTTTTCATTATAGGGGACTGGAATGCTAAAGTAGGAAGTTAAGAAACACCTGGAGTAATAGGAAAATTTGGCCTTGGAATGCGGAATGAAGCAGGGCAAAGGCTAATAAAGTTTTACCAAGAAAATGCACTGCTTCATAGCAAACACCCTCTTCCAACAACACAAGAGAAGACTCTACATATGGACATCACCAGATGGTCAACACCAAAATCAGATTGATTATATTCTATGCAGCCAAAGATGGAGAAGCTCTATACAGTCAACAAAAACAAGACTAGGAGCTGACTGTGGTTCAGATCATGAACTCCTTATTGCCAAATTCAGACTGAAATTGAAAAGAGTAGGGAAAACCGCTAGACCATTCAGGTATGACCTAAATCAAGTCCCTTATGATTATACAGTGGAAGTGAGAAATAGATTTAAGGGCCTAGATCTGATAGATAGAGTGCCTGATGAATTATGGAATGAGGTTCGTGACATTGTATGGGAGACAGGGATCAAGACCATCCCCATGGAAAAGAAATGCAAAAAAGCAAAATGGCTGTCTGGGGAG
>SJYC01061251.1:0-20632 GCA_006408675.1 Madoqua kirkii
CACCCTTATGGCAGAAAGTGGAGAGACGCTAAAGGGCCTCTTGATAAAGGTGAAAGAGGAGAATGAAAAAGTTGACTTAAAGCTCAACATTCAGAAAACGAAGATCATGGCATCCAGTCCCATCACTTCATGGGAAATAGATGGGGAAACAGTGGAAACAGTGTCAGACTTTATTTTGGGCTCCAAAATCACTGCAGATGGTGACTGCAGCCATGAAATTAAAAGATGCTTCCTTCTTGGAGGAAAAGTTAAGACCAACCTAGATAGCATATTCAAAAGCAAAGACATTACTTTGCCAACAAAGGTCCATCTAGTCAAGGCTATGGTTTTTCCAGTGGTCATGTATGAATGTGAAAGTTGGACTGTGAAGAAAGCTGAACGCCAAAGAATTGATGCTTTTGAACTGTGGTGTTGTAGAAGACTCTTGCGAGTCCCTTGGACTGCAAGGAGATCCAACCAGTCCTTTCTGAAGATTAGCCCTGGTATTTCTTTGGAGCGAATGATACTGAAGCTGAAATTCCAGTACTTTGGCCACTTCATGCAAAGAGTTGACCCATTGGAAAAGACCCTGATGCCCCCTCTGGCGGCAGGAGAAGAAGGAGACGACCATGGGTGAGATGGCTGGATGGCATCACGGACTTGATGGACGTGAGTCTGAGTGAACTCTGGGAGTTGGTGATGGACAAGGAGGCCTGACGTGCTGCAATTCATGGGGTCGCAAAGAGTCAGACATGACTGAGCGACTAAACTGAACTGAACTGATGCCTTCTCATTAAAAAGACTTCCCCTTAAAAACCTAGTCCCATGACATTGTCTTCAACTTTCTCAGTGTTTCACTTTTCCGTAAAAGTTTGCACATTCATTTAGTTCATGCTAATAGCACTCTCAAACACATGCATAAACCTGACAGTTTCTTGTTGCAACTCCTTAGGCTTGCAGACAAGGCTTTTGAGGAGATAGCAGTCATGAAGTGCTTACTATGTATCAGGCAGTGTATTAAACCCTTTATATGCATGATCTCAGGTAATTCTCAATACATTTCTATGAACAGAGTAGATTGTCTCTAAAAACATACCATCACTTCAGCAAAGCAGCCTTTCTCTCCTAGCTAGCCTACATAGGCAAAGTGAAAGTCGCTCAGTTGTTTCTGACTCTTAGTGACCCCATGGACTGTATACTGAAGTGGGTAGTCATTCCATTCTCCAGGGGATCTTCCCAACACAGGGACTGAACTCATGTCTCCTGCATTGGCAGGTGGATTTTTTTTTTTTTAATCATTGAGCCACCAGGGAATCCTGTGTGTGTGTGAAATTCTGTGCAATTTTATTCCAAGGATAAATTCAGGTTACCATCAGAGTAACTGACACAGAGTGATTCCATCATTTACCTCTTTGTATTTGTACCCACCTCCCACCTCCTCCACTGCTTGACTCTCATCCCCGTAGCTCTATTCTGTCTCCATCACTATTATGTTATCATGCTGAGAATGCTTTATAAACGGAATCTCACTGTGGATAATCTTTTGGGAGGGCCATTTTTCATGAACATAATGCTCTTGAGGTCTAACCAGGTAGATAATTATATCAACAGTTAACTTCTTTTCATTACTGAGTAGTATTACATGATATGCATGTACATTTTTTAAACCATTTACCCATAAAGGAACATTTGGGCTGTTTGTAGTATTTTGTTATTATGAATAAAGCTGCTGTGAACATCTATGTAGAAATTTTTTTATGTGAATATAAGTTTTCATTTCTCTGAGACTAAAGAATGTGGCTGCTCAAGTATATGGTAAATGCATATTTTGTTTTGTAAAAAATGGCCAAATTATTTTCCAGAGTATCTATACCATTTTACATTTCCACCAGCAATGTATGAGTAATGCAATTTCTCTGTATCCTTACCAGCATTTAGTAGTATCACTATTTTTTCCATTTTCTTAATTGTAATACAGTTCAAATACCGTAATACTCACCCTTTTAAAGCATATGATTCAGTGGGTTTTAGCATAGGTGCCATCACCACTACATAACAGCAGAACATTTTAATCATACCCTAAAGCAACCCTGCACACATTAGCAGCTGTTCCTCACTCCCCACTCTCCTCGCAGCCCCTGGCAACCACCAGTCTACTCTGTGTTTCTAGAGACTTGCCTATTTTAGATGTCTCATATAGATGTAATCATAATATGTGGTCTTTTATGTTAACAGAAATTTTAATTTTAGTAGGTCTAATAGGTGTGTAGCGATATCTCATTGCAGTTTTAAATTTTATTTCCTTAATGGCTAATCATGCTGAACATGTTTTCACATGCTTATATGCCATCCTTATTTCTTTTTGGTGAAAATTTCTTCATGCCTTTTGCTTACACTATAACAATTGTTTACTATAGAGTTTTGGAGGTTTTTTAGATATTCAAGATATAAAGCCTTTGTCAGATATTGTATATAGCTTGCAAATCCACCCCAATTCTATAGTTTGTCTTTTCATCTTTTTTGCAAGATTATTCATAGAACAAAAGTTTTTAATTATGGAAATTTATTAATGTCCTCAGTGATTATACTTCTGGTGTCATGTCTAAGAACTTGCCTATCAGTGTTACAAGAATATACAAAAATAAAAACAAATAATCCACCTACTGAAAGTCAGCAATATGGAGAAAAACCTTAAAAGGAACTAAGAAAAAAGGTACATTAAATATACACTTTGAAGTGCTGAAAGAAAAGGTACAAAGGGAATTATTGATATTTTAATTTTAATTTTGTGAATACATATATGAATGTGTGTGTACACATATACATACAGGCAGTTGACCTTACACAACTGGATTGCTTGTTCAGCAGACTCTGCAAGACTGATACTGGAGCTTGAAGTCCAGAACAGACAGGCAGGAAAGGAAGATGGGCAGAAAATGGGGGAGACAAGAATGGCACCCCAGAACATGCCCCCGAAGGGTTTCAAACACTTTGTTTATGGAGAATATATCCAGTTGCTGCTGCTGCTGCTAAGTCGCTTCAGTCGTGTCCGACCCTGTGAGACCCCATAGACGGCAGCCCACCAGGATCCCCCATCCCTGGGAATCTCCAGGCAAGAACACTGGAGTGGGTTGCCATTTCCTTCTCCAATGCATGAAAATGAAAAGTGAAAGTGAAATCGCTCAGTCGTGTCCCACTCTTAGTGACCCCATGGATTGCAGCCACTAGGGTCCTCTGTCCATGGAATTTTCTAGGCAAGAGTACTGAGTAGGGTGCCATTGCCTTCTCTGTATATCCAGTTAGGCCGCAGTGAAAAAAAAAAACTCCCTCCAGGCAGGATTTGGATAAGAATTGGCTTCCCAGGTGGCACTGGTGGTAAAGAACCCATCTGCCAATGCAGGAGACATAGAGATGTGGGTTTGCTCCCTGGGTTGAAGACTCCCCAGAGGAGGAAATGGCAATTCACTCCAGTATTCTTACCTGGAGAATCCTATGGACAGAGAAGCCTGGTGGGCTACAGCCCATTGAGTGGCAAAAAAGTCAGATACAACTGAAGTGACTTAGCACTAATTAAGTTTACATAGGTGAGGATGGGTGAAAGGAACCAAGAAGAAAACCTGAGGCAGGTTTCATATGGTATGAATGTTCCATATGAAACCATATGCTTCATATGATATAGTATGTTCTGGAATGATCCAGAACAAGTGCCAGCAGAAGGCTTTCCTTCCCCAGATTTATAAGCAGACCAGAGCTCCATGGCAGCTGCTGTGATCAGGGACACAGCTATTGCCAGGACCTCAGTGTCAAGCCTGGAAGGGAGTGAAAAGGAAATATTCTGCCAATTGTCATTCTGCCTTAGGAACTCTTGGGGCTCAGAGCAGCAGATAGAAGGGCTGAAAATGGATCTGGGAGAACACACAGAGACTAGCTAGCACTGTGAACAATATCCAATTCAGCCAAACTTCCTAACGTTTTACCAAAGAGCCTGAAATATTTATAATGATAAAATAGTAGAAAGTTTACATTTTCTGTGAAACTGGTTCTTTTCCATTGGTGTTGAAACTTTATTCATCATTATCTTGACAAATGCCATTAATTTTCATTTTCCCTCAAATGGAACATTGCCCTATAAATTATTTTCATAGCAAAGAGTGACTCAGCTCTCAATAAAAGTGATTTATAGGATTCTGCCATGTTCTCACTGTGCTACTCATAAATTTTATGCATGTAGTCAACTTTCTTAAGATTCTGAGCCACAATAACTCATGGTCAGGCACTGAAATGCAATTCAACTGTTTCAAAGGTGAAATGTATGATGGGTTAATATGTCATTCGAGTAATAATACAAGAAAGCAAGCAGCTCAACAAAGTCACAGCACTCATGCACTTAGTTCAAAAACTGGTGGATTGCAGTCAGTGTTACAACAAAACACTTCTCAAGTACACTCTTACCTTAAGTTTAAATTTAAAAAGTCAAGTGTAAATCTCTGGCTCTTTCTTTGGAACACAGTTGGTATTCTCTTTCTTCCTTTCTCCCTTCTTTTCATCTTCCCTCCTTCCTTCCCTCCTTTCTGTCTCTATTTTCAAGCACTTTTATGTGCCCTGTCTTATTTAATTCTGAATAGAGATATTATCCCATAATGTAGATGATGAAACCAAGGCCCAGGAACTTTGAATAGTATCCAGCCAGGAAAAGTACAACCTCAAACTGAAAGTGGATCATTTGCTTACTGAAACTCCCTACTTCAATTAAAACACTTTCTAATATTTTAAAAGGTTGTTGTCCAGCCTGCTGACTCTATAACCGATACTTTCTGTGCACTATCATCTTAAAAATCAGTCTTCTAGCTTCACTTCTATGATTACTCTGCCTTGCTAAAGGGCTCTGTTAATACAGCCTAACAAAAGAGCTAAAAAAATTTTTTTAACTTCTTGGTAAACTTATCAGTTCCACAATGACTTTAAAAAAAAATTCAAGTGTAGTACTGACCTTTAAAAGTAGAGCACTTCTCTGGCGGTCCAGTGGTTAAGACTCCACGCTCCTAATGCAGGGGGTGTGGGTTCCATCCCTGGCTGGGGAACTAGGACCCCACATGCCGCAGGCAGTGCTGCCCCCCCAATTTTTTTAAAGATTTTTTTTTGGTGTAGACCATTTAAAATCCTTTATTAAATTTGTTACAATATTGCTTCTGTTTTATGGGGGTTTTGGCCATAAGGCATGTGGATCTTAGTTTCCTGACCAGGGATTTAACCTGCACCCCCTGCATGGAAGACAAAGTCTTAATTACTAGACTGCCAGGGAAGTCACATTTTAAAAAAATTAAAAATAAATAAAAATAATAATTAAAAGCCACTCCAGGTCAAGAAATAATAAATTGGCTGTAGGATCAGAAGTTATCAAATGCACCTGACACATATATAATCAGCTCCTAAATCAACTTAAAAGAGAAGGCTTGCAAGAATCTATTTAATCTTTTCCAACAAGCATTGGAGAATGCAGGGTAGGGTTTCTCAGCTCATATTTTCAGAAAAATCTACTCTTACTCACTACTTACTCTCCACTCACAATATTACACTTTCATTAACTTTAAAAAATTGGAGTATAGTTGCTTTAAAATATGTTAGTTTCTGCTGTATAACAAAGTGAATCAGTTATATGTATACATATATCCAGTCTTTTAGATTTCCTTTCCATTCAGGTCTCCACATTAAGAAATAGAAAATCTGGATATTTCCATTACTGATAAAAAGACTGAATTAGTAATTTTAAAACCTCCCAACAAACAATAGTCCAGGATCAGATGGCTTAACTGATGAGTTCTACCAAACATTTAATAAAGAAGAATTAATACCAATCCTTGTCTAACTCTTCCAAAAAGTGGAAGAGGAGGGAACACTTCTGAACTCATCTTATGAGGCCAGCATTACCCTAATGTGAAATCCAGGCAAGGACACTACAAGAAAAGGAAATTACAGGCCATTTTTTCTGATAAGCATAAATACAGAAATCCTCAACAAAATACTAGCAAACCAAATTCAATAATACAGTAAAAGGATCATACACAGTTAAGTGGGATTTATTCCAGTGATACAAGGGTGGTTCAACATCTGCAAATCAGTCAATGCAATACATCACAATAACATAACGGAGGATAAAAATCATATAATTATCTCAATAGACGCAGAAAAAGCATTTGACAAAATTCAACAGACCCACTGGAGAACGGAATGGATACCCACTCCAGTATTCTGGCTTGGAGAATTCCATGGACTGTATAGTCCATGGGGTCACAAAGAATCGGACATGACTGTATGACTTTCATTTTTCACTTTAACATCCATTCATGATAAAATCTTTCAGCAAACTGAGTATAGAGAAAATATACCTCAACATAATAAAAGCCACATAAAACAAGCCCACAGTGGACATCATGCTCAGAGGTGAAAAGCTGAAAACTTCTTCTAAGATTAAGAACAAGATGAAGATACCCTTGTCACTTTTGATATAATTCTGCAAGTCCTAGGGAGAGAAATTAGGCAAGGAAAAGAAGTAAAAGACATCCAAATCAGAAAAGAAGAAGTAAAACTTTCCCTATTTGTGGATGGTATTTTATAAATAGAAAACTATAAATATGCCACCCAAAATCCTGTTAGAGCTAACAACAGGTTGGTGAGAATGTGGAGAAAAGAGAACCCTCATACCCTGTTGGTGGGACTATAAATTGGTGCAGCCACTATGGAAGAGAGTATGGAAGTTTCCCTCCAAATTAAACAGAACAATTATATGATCCAACAATCCCAATTCTGGATATAAATCCAAAAGAAATGCAAAAACAAGATACTGAAGATATTTTTTAAGAAAAGGTACTGAAGATATATCTGTACCCCCATGTTTATTGCAGTACTATTCACAATATCCAGACTACGGAAACAACCTAAGTGCCCATCAAAGATAAATGGATAAGGGATATATGTTATACCTAAGGACATATTTTTCTGAAATGGCAACCCTCTATGTTATTCTTGCCTGAAAAATCCCATGGACAGAGGAGCCTGGAGGGCTACAATCCAATGGATTTCAAAGAGTAAGACATGACTGAGCAAGCATACTAAATATAAATAATACATAAAGTAAATTTGTAATGTGATTTAGCCATGAGAAAAAAGGAAATCCTGCCATTTGCAACAACATGGATGGACCTTAAGGGCATCATATGAAGTGAAGCAAGTCGGACACGGAAAGGCAACTACTGCGCTTGTCACTTATATGTGGAATCTTAAGTGAAAAAAAAGATTCCACTTACATGTGGAATCTCATAGAAACAGAGATTAGAAAAGTGGTTGTCAGAACCTGCAGGTTGGGGGAAATAAGGAAAGGTTGGTAAAAGGCTACAAACTTTCAGCTATGAGATGAATAAGTTTATACTAAAACATGTGTAAACATGGTGTAAAACATGGTGACGATAGTTGATATCACTGTACAGTTGATCCTTGTACAACACAGGTTTGAACTGCATGGGTCCACATACACACAATTTTTTTTAAATTAAATACGTATTACACAATCTGTGGTTAGTTGACTACTTGGCTGTGAAACTGTGGATACAGTATTAAAATATTAATATTAAACTTATACTTTAATATTACAGTTTAATATTAAACATATACAATATTAAAATTATACTTTGATTTTCTACTGTGTGGGAGGTTGATGCCTCTAACTACCATATTGTTCAAGGGTCAACTGTATTATATAATTGAAATTTGCTAAGAGAACAGAACTTTAATGTTCTCACCAAAAAAATAAAGATCATTATGTGAGGTGATGGATATGTTAATTAATTAGGTGGTGGTAGTCTTTTGACAATGCATACAAATATCAAATTACCACCACATATACTTTGTTCCTTACATTTCTATTTGTCAATCACATCTCAGTAAAACTGAAAAAAATCATGGCTTGATGATTCAAGATGAATGTATAGTTTAAAAGGAAAAATCAAAGCAATAATAAGGACAATCATTCAAATGAGTGTTATCTTCAAAATAAAGAGACTCATATAGATAAATGAAATACAAATTACCCCAGAGCACTTTTGGAATAGACATTTGTGGTTTTGCTTCATCAAAAAAACATTAAATCAATGCTGTTTATTTTAACATGATTCACTTTGTACTTGTAACGTGTAGATTGGCTTAAATTTTATAGTTTTTTAAAGAACTTGTAGTCATACAGAATTTATGCCATATTTATATAAGCTACATTGTATTTATATTATATTCAAGTAATTTGTCAACACTGCTGCTGCTGCTTCTGCTAACTTGCTTCAGTCGTGTCCGACTCTGTGCGACTCCATAGACAGCAGCCCACCAGGCTCCCCTGTCCCTGGGATTCTCTAGGCAAGAACGCTGGAGTGGGTTGCCATTTCCTTCTCCAATGCATGTAAGTGAAAAGTGAAGGTGAAGTCCCTCAGTCGTGTCCAACTCTTTGCGACCCCATGGACTGCAGCCCACCAGGCTCCTTTGTCCATGGGCTTTTCCAGGCACTAGGTGCCATTTATTCTTTTTCCTTGAAGAGCAGAGTAATCCTTACTTAAGCTGGAAAGATAATGTAGTAGGACCGTAAAAGAAATAAGGAGTGAATGGATTATGTCCAACACTCATATCTACATTGTAATCAATTAGGAATTTCAATTTGCATGGGGGTATTTGTTTTGTAACTGTTTCCTTGTGACTAGGGATGTTGAGTTGTGTCAAAAGTTCCTGTTTCATAATTGACCTTTGCCATCATCAGCCTACAGAAAATAGGGTTTTAAGAAATCAGCTGGGGTGGCCTGCTTTCAACACCCAGTACTGGTGAAGCAGATCATGTCAGCTGCTGGAAATGATTCTTGCTCACACTGGGACACATAAGGAAGGTGAGGAGGTGTGGAGTTGAGAGGAACATCTGTCAGCTTCTCCACAGTCTCCTCAACAAGCTCATCATTGTAAGAGCAGATATCTTCAAGGAAAGACTGTCTGCTGAATCTGCGACTTCTCTGCTTGGACTTCAGTCTGTTTTCATTGCATCACTTTTTTGTACTAAGCTCATCTTTAAAATAGTCATTATTTAAAACACACTTTTTTTGTGGTGCCAATATTGTACTTTTACATTTTCTTTAGGATCACAAAGGAATGCTGGTTGTGGTCTATGAACTCGCAGAAATTATAAACCACCTTTGATGAAGGAATCCATCCATTTGAAACGTGTGTTAAAGGGAAAAATAAGACAAAGACATGGAGCTGCCTCAAGGGGATGAAATGGATGATGAGTGAAAAAAGACCACGTCTCAACCACAAAGTAAGGCTTTTTGCTGTAGAAGCTTATAGTTTCTAAATAGGTGGCACAAATTCTTCTAAATGAATAAACTATAGATGTAAAAATGTTTAGTCTATTTGTGAACACTACTATTTGAGAACTAATTTAAGTATTCAAATTCGAAGCCAGCATTTGCTAACATTTGTGAAAGGCATGGCTTATTTGTTACCTTCTGTTGGTGATTTTTTTTTTGTTTCACTTTTATCAGTTCCTCAGGACAGGGCTGTGGTGCAAAAGGGATTTACCAGAAGTGAGCATTGATCAACAGTCTCATCTTAAAATACTTTTGCAAATTGTTATGCAAAACCACAGTTGCAGAAAAACTGAGGTATTAAACAGATCAATTATGCTATCTCTAGTGCAGATTTGTTTAGAACATTCTCTTTCACAGAGAATGTTCTGTTTGTATGCATAGAGTAGCTAGTACATGCTAAACTTCCGGCCTCTTACAACAAGTATGCCAGGACATCAGAGGAAAGTTTTCACTTATTTGCAATTTCTGTTAAATTGAAAATACAATGATATCATTCAGGAACTATAAGCAAAGATAACGGTTAACTGATACCAAAATAGTACAGTTTGCAACCTCACTTTCTACCACTTCTTGTGTACCACGCACAGAAAAATAAGCTTATTAAAAAAGAGATTGCTTTTCTAAGAAAGATGTCTGCTGCATGTTTTACTTTTTGAATATTTGTATTTGTTTTTTAATTTTTATTGGAGTAGAGTTGATTTATTAATGCAATGTTCTGCTAGTTTCAGGTGTGCAGCAGAGTGAGTCAGTTATCCATGCAGCCACTCTCTCAGATTCTTTTCCCATATGGGCCGTTACAGAATATTTAAAAGAATTCTCCTTATTAGATATCTATTTTATATATAGTCGTGTGTATATCTGCATTCTTGTTTCTCTTCTTTTTTTAGTAGTTTTTCTAAGCTTCCTTTGAGTTTGATATAACAGGATGAAATAAATCATTTGCTTTGGAAAATTTTTCTTTTTTGTTTTTTTCTGTGGCCTTTGAGTTGCTCTTGGACACTTTTTTGTAGTTAAGAACATAATAAACTTTTGTGTTGGAAGCTAAGATTTGGATCTAGGTTCCTTTGCTTGCTGGTCCTGAGACAGTGGACAGGAGATTTGAAGGCTCTTTTCCTCCTCGGTCAGTGGGGTTGAGTTGTGCATACCTCCTACTTTGTGATGCAAATGATAAGTGCCATTTATCTTTGATATGAACCTGTCCTCAACGTGGGAGACCTAGGTTCAATCCCTGGGTCGGGAAGATCCCCCTGGAGAAGGGAATGGTTAACCATTCCATTATTCTTGCCTGGAGAATTCCATGGGCAGAAGAACCTGAGGGGGGCTACATATAGTCCATGGGGTCACAAAGAGTTGGACATGACTGATCGACTTTGATATATTAGTATTATGGAGTTTTGTGGTTTTTTTAATGATCTGCTGTTTGCTAATATTTGTATGTTTAAATCTTAAGTTTCCAAGGTATCTTAATGTGTCTGGGCTAGACGGTACACAAAAATACTCAGACTGAGTGTCTTACAAACAACAGAAATTTATTTCTCACAGTTTTGAAGGCTGTGAAGTCTTATATCATGGTAGTGATGAATTTGCTGTTTAATGAGAGCTTGCTTCCTGGTTCATAGATGGCTATCTTATTGCTATATCCTCTCACAGCAGAAGGGGCAAGAGAGTTTCCTGGGGCTTCTTTTATAAGGGTGATAACCATGTTCTTAAGGTTTCTATATTCATGACTTCATCACCTCCCAAGGTTCCACCTCCCAATACCATCACATAGGGATTGGGTTTAAACATACGAATTTTAGGGACCGAAACATTCAGTGTATAGGAAAAGGTTAGAAACTCTGTTCTCCTATATGCTGTGCATTGAATAACAACGGCTTGTTTGAAGTACTGATGTACTAATTTCCTCAAATACCTTTAAAAAGCAATTATTTGGGAAACATAAATAAATATGTTTAAAGAAAAGGTTAGTAGATACTGGATAAATGAAACCTTAAAAAATTCACCTATTTACTTTATAAAGTCTTATTTCTGTATTTCTATAAATTACATTTTATATAGATAAGTTATATGCAAAAAGATTTGGATGTGAATCTGAGAATATTTTTCTAGTCTGAGTGTATTAGAGAAAAATGTATATCATATGATACACAGCAGTGTTTCTTTGAAAAGCTGACCAGTGGATCTAAATAAGATGAAAATATCATCAGGGAACATATTTCATAGACTGTGAGTATAAACATTTTAGAGCAGATTCAGGTTTTATGCTCTGGTGGCTCAGTGGTAAAGAACCTGCTTGTCAGTTCAAGAGACCTTGATTCGATCACTGGGTCAGGAAGATCTCTTAGAGAAGCAAATGGCAATCCACTCCAGTGTTCTTGTTTGGGAAATCTCATGAACAGAGGAGCCTGGCAGGCTACAATCCATGGGGTCAAAAACAGTTGGACACTACTTAGCAACTAAACAAGAACACCTACGCTATCAGTTTAGTTCAGTTCAGTTCAGTTGCTCAGCCGTGTCCAACTCTTTGCGACCCCATGAATCACAGAATGCCAGGCCTCCCTGTCCATCACCATCTGCCGGAGTTCACTCAAACTCATGTGCATCGAGTCGGTGATGCCATCCAGCCATCTCATCCTCGGCCGTCCTCTTTACCTCCTGGCCCCAATCCCTCCCAGCACCAGAGTCTTTTCCAGTGAGTCAACTCTTCACATGAGGTGGCCAAAGTACTGGAGTTTCAGCTTTAGCATCATTCCTTCCAAAGAACACCCAGGGCTGATTTCCTTTAGAATAGACTGGTTGGATCTCCTTGCAGTCCAAGGGACTCTCAAGAGTCTTCTCCAACACCACAGTTCAAAGGCAGCAATTCTTGGGCGCTCAGCTTTCTTCACAGTCCAACTCTCACATCCATACATGACCACAGGAAAAACCATAGCCTTGACTAAACGGACCTTACCATTAAGGATACTGTGTCAGTCTGAGTCTCAATGTGAAAGAAATGGCACATTCAAATTAAAATAATTAAAGGAAGATTTATGAATAAGCTTACTATTGTAAAGGTGTGAGCAGAGAGGGAACTGAAAGGGATCCCTGGGCTGTCATATCCCAGGTCTGAGAACCATGAGTAGAGAGAGGTACCTGGAACCAAGGGAGAGGGAATCACGTAGAACAGACCACCTTAGAGGAAGAATGAGCTTATGCTGAGGGACACAGACTCAGATCGCCCTTCTGGCAAAAATAAATTCCCTCACCTCATCCCCTGCCTCTGCTCTCCTGCAGGACTTCCCTTCTGGCCAAACCCAAGGAAAACCAAAGAGCACAGGAGCCTGTTAGAATAGTCCATTCTTAGCCTCCTATTAAAATGAATTAAAAAGAAAAAAAAGAATCGTCCATTCAGATCAACCTCCCAGGGTCGAGAGCAGAACAGAGGGTGACAGAAAGTGGATCTTAAGGAGCAAACAGAAGATAACTACACACATGCTGACATTATAAAATCTAGAATTCATTTTTTTCTTGTATCCATTGGTGGCAAGTGTTTCTCTGGTGGCTCAGATGGTAAAGAATCTGCCTGTAATGCAGGAGACCTGGGTGTGATCCCTGAGTCAGGAAGATCCCCTGGAGAAGGACTTGGCTACCCACTTCAGTATTCTTGCCTAGAGAATTCTGGCAAAGTGGCCTGGCGGGCGACAGTCCATGGAGTCACAAAGAGTCGGACATGACTGAGCAAACTAGCACTGTTTATAAAATAGAGTTAAAGCTTTATAAACATGCAATAGAATCCTCATAGGAATTTTAAAGCAACTTTTACAACAATGGGATAAAAGAACAAAGCTTAAATTCCATGTTCTGATTTTTTAAAAAGTCTTTTAAAGCTACATTAGTGTTAGAGACAAATTCCAAAATCTCGTTATACCCGGCATCACCTCTAAAATGTTCTCTCCATGCCCTGAGCTCCCCTAAGTTTTACTTGGGGCTTACATTGGTCCTTTATTTACTCATTATTTAACAGATATTTATTGAGAGTCTCCAATATCTGAGGTATTTTGCTAGACTCTGGGTAAATAGTAATAAGTAGAATGGACACAATCTCCACTGTGAATCTGAGAATGTCTTTCAAAATTTATGGTTTAATAGGTAAGTAGTTTAAAGGATGTAAAGAAAGATTTAAATAGTTTAGGGATTTTTCTAGTGGTCCAGTGGTTAAGAGTCTGCCTTCCAATGAAGGGTACACTGGTTCAATCCCTGGTCAGCAAACTAAGATCCTGCATACTGCGTGGTGTGGCCAAAAAAAATAAAATAAAATTTTAAAACTTAAATAATTTATGTCTGTGTTCATAAAGATAATCATTCAGAATAACAGAACCACATGCTCACCGAAAGTCCAAATTAATATTTAAGCACAAAATTTGGGAAAATTCACAGAGTAGCCATTTATGTACTAAAAAGCCACAGACATTTTAGGCAGTGTACTTTTCTACGAAGAAAATCAAACCAGTTAGCCTTGAGGGAAATCAATCCTCAATATTTCTTGGAAGGACTGATGCTGAAGCTGAAGCTCCAGTATTTTGTTCATCTGGTATGAAAAATCTGACTCATTGGAAAAGTCCCTGATGCTGGGAAAGATTGAGGGCAGAGAAGAAGAGGGCATCAGAGGATGAGATGGCTGGATGGCATCACCAATGCAATGGACATGGACTTGGGGAAATTTCAGGAGATAGTGAGGGACAGGGAAGCCTGGAGTGCTGCAGTCCATTGGGTTGCAAAGAGTTGGACATGACTGGGAGAATGAACAACAACTTCCTCTTCTTGTTTAAGAAGGATTTTTTAATCTTTTCAATTGTTAGTTATCCAGTTCTGAGAAAACTTATCCAAATATAATTAGTGAGACAAAGAATAAGTGGTTACAGAAGGCAATGGCATCCCACTCCAGCACTCTTGCCTGGAAAATCCCATGGACGGAGGAGCCTAGTGGGCTGCAGTCCATGGAGTCGCTAAGAGTCAGACACGACTGAGCGATTTCACTTTCACTTTTCACTTTCATGCATTGGAGAAGGACATGGTAACTCACTCCAGTGTTCTTGTCTGGAGAATCCCAGGGATGGGGAACCTGGTGGGCTGCCATCTATGGGGTCGCACAGAGTCGGACATAATTGAAGCGACTTAGTAGCAGCAGGAGCAGCAGCAGCATCTAGAAAGTGCTGGCCATCACAGTAGCCAAAGAGCTGACTGCAATAATGGAAATGTTCTATTCTGTACTGACTGATACATTAGATACTAATAAGCACTAGTTATTATGGTGACATGCCAGTAATGAGACTGATGAACTGAATTTTAAAATCTGCTTAATTTTAATTAATTTAAATTTAAGGAGCCACATGTGGCTACGGTAAGAACAAGATGTATGAGGTGGGGCTTGCTGAATACAAGTTGATTCATTTAATCTCATTTCCCTTTACTACAGAGGTAATAACAGTTATTTATTTACTCATGCATGCAACATCATGGGCCCAGCAGGGTGTCAAATAGAGAGGAAATTAAAGATAGGTTATATGAAAATAACAAGTGTTAACAAAGGAGTGGAAAATTTGCAACACTTATGCGTTGCTGTGTGAATGTTAAGTAGTGCAGCTGTTGTGGAAAACAGTATAATGATCCCAGAAGAAATAGAATTACCATTTTGTTGTTGTTCAGTCACTAAGTTGTGTCCAGCTTTTGAGATCCTGTGGACTGCAGCATGCCAGGCTGCCCTGTCCTGTCATATCTTCCGGAGTTTGGTCAGATTCATGTCCATTGACATATCCACAACTGAGCATCTTTTCTGCTTTGGCCCAGCAGCTTCATTCTTTCTGGAGCTCTTAGTAACTGCCCTTTGCTTTTCCCTCCTTGCATACTGGATAGCTTTGGACCTGGGGGCTCATCTTCCTACATTATATCATTTTGCCTTTTCATGCTGCTCATGGGGTTCTCACAGCAAGAATCCTGCAGTGGTTTGCCATTCCTTCCTCCAATGGATCACATTTTGTCAGACTAGGTCCCATCCATCTTGGGTGGCCCTACACAGTATGGCTTATAGCTTCATTGAGCTAAGCAAGCCCCTTTGCCATGACAAGGCTGTGATCCATGAAGGGGAGAATTACCATATGATCCAACAATTCCACTTCTGGGTCTCTACCTCAGAAAAATGAAGGCAGAGACTGAAAAAAAATATTCAGTCTTTAAAAGGAAGATTTTGACACATGTTATAACATGCATAAACCTTGAAGCTATTATACAAACTGAAATAAGCCAGTTATAAAAGGGCAAATATTGCACGGTTTTACTTATGTGTGGTCTCTAGAGTAGTCAGAGGCAGAAAGTAAAGTGGTGGGTGCCTGGGACTAGGGAGAGGGGAGAATGAGGAGTTAGTGTTTAATGGCTACAGAGCTATCAGTTAGGGAAAATGAAAATGTGCTGGAAATGGATGATGGTGGTTGCATAACAACGTGAATGTACTGAATGTAACCGAACTTCTCATTTTTTAAATGGCCACAATGGTACATGTTATGTCACATATATTTTATCGCAGTTTTAAAAAGATAGGTTAAACACCTGTCCTCAAGTAACTTGAAAATTAGTATAGAAAACAGGAACGAGAGCTGGTGATTGCTACATGGTGTAGGGATATAAAATGGCTATTTATAATATTGTATGAAAGGAGAGATTGCTCTATAGCAAAGATTGGCAGAATGCCATAAATCAACTAGGCTTTAATTTAAAAAAGTAAAATGAAATGATTGTTTATAGATGATCTTCTAACACTGAGACAATGGGTTTATGAGCCCTTCCAGTGAAGGATGGCAGTGCTACACAGGATGATGTACGCAGTAGCCAGGGGCTGAGCCTTTATCTGGCAGTTGTGCCCTTCTTCAAGTGCTTGCCCTGCTTTATCTGAGCTTTACCTGAAAGTACTAACGGCTCCAAGAATCCAGACTGAAGGGAGACTTCCCTGGTGATCCAGTAGTTAAGACGCCGTGCTGTCGTTGCAGGGGACTCGGGTTCTCTGGTCAGGAATCCTTGGTCGGGGAATTAAGATACTCCCTTCTGGTGCAGTACAGCCAAAAGATAAATAAAGAAGAATAAAAAAAAATCCAGACTGGAGGTGAGAGCCAACATCTCCAGGAAAATGTCTATAAATATAGAAGATCTATCTGGGAGACTAGCCAGGGTGGTCACGCCAAGTGCAGAGAACCAGGTCAGTCTAGATCTTGCCATTATCAATATCTGCATCTCTTCATAGTCTGCTCTCTAATAACCAACTTTTTTTTCAACTGAATCTCTCTAACCACCCCTCTCCCAACTGCAGCAATTTCTTGATACCCTGGATCTTCTGATCCATAGACCTAATATCTTTTCACATGGTCTCATCACTATCATTCATGTCCTCTCTTCTCTCCTTACTCAGTTTAGATGTCATGGTCCTGAACTATGGTTATTCCCTTGCATAGACCTCAACACTCTGGTCCCTGTCACCGCTATCATATTCATCTGGCAGCTCCAAACTCTGATTATCTCTGGACCTCTGCCTAATTTTATTGGTGCCCAAGTAGACACTTGAGGTTCATGAAAACACAACTAAACCAACTGGTCTCCGTTTACATTCATGATCCCTGACTTCAAACGAACTCTTAGTACCGTTTAACCATCTGACTATATTTTCAAAGTCCATTTGCTCTCTTCCTGTCCCAAGATGCTATCTCCTACTTTCTCCTCTCTTCTCATACTTCTTACTCCTCACTCTCAGCTGATGACTCTCTTTCTTCATTGATGATACATGTTCCTGTTTCCACATTCAGTAGCATCTGTGCCCATACCTGCCTGCCCCCGCCCTCCCTGCTGCCATGAGGGGAGAAGACCTATCTTCTCTTTTTTAATCCCAGCCTTCTATCTGTGCACTGGATTCCATCTCTGCTCATCTACTCAGGAGCACTGCTTTGGCAATTATCCCTTTTCTTTTCTGTCTTGTCACCTTTTACTTGTCTTCTGGCTCATGCCTGTGAGCATACAAATATGTACATTTTCTAATTTAAAAAATTCTCCCTTGACCATACATTTCCTTCCAGCTATTGTCTCCTCTCTCTGGGCTCCACAGAAGCATTGGTCATCACACACCACCGAACCCTTATCAATTTTGCCATCGACTTCCATATGGCTAAGCCCATTGCTGAGTTTTCAATCCTAATTTTATCCACTTTAGCAGCTTGTGATAGAATTGATCACTCTTGAAAATTTTTTTTCATTTGGCTTCTGGAACATTCTTCATCAGTTTACCTCCTATCTCACTGATTACACCTTCTCATTCTCCTTTCTTGTTCTTCATCTTCCTGACCTCTAAACTTTGGAGTACCCTATGACTCAGACTTCAGACATCTAAATTCTGTGTGCTGAAGACTTCCGGATCGAAACCATCATTCCAGACTCAACAGTCCAACTGATATTCTTGACAACTTAAGACTCCAAACTTCAAGTGTCCAAAATGGAGCTGTTAGTCCCCACAAACCTCCCCTCCTCTCCCTCAACCCCCACAATTTGCTTCCCAGGCAGTCTCATCTCAGTCCAAGGAACCTCTTTCCTCTCGTTGCTCCAAAGAAAACCCTTGACTCATCCTGGACTCCTCTCTCTCTCTCTCTCTCTCTCTCTCTCTCTCACCCCACATCCAATTAATCGGTCAGTCCTCTCAGCCCCTCCTTGGGCATAACTCCAGAACCTGCCCACTTCTCCCCAGTTCCACTGTCATGGCTTTGTGTCAATCCGGGTTTTCTGAAGAAACAGAAACAATAGGAGATACATCTATATCCAGAGACTGAGATAGAAGGAATTGGCACACGTGTTTATGGAGGCTGAACAGTCCCAAGATCTGCAGATGACAAGCTGGAACCCAGAAAAGTTGGTGATATAATTCTAGTCTGAGTCCAAGGGCCTGAGAAGGAGGAAAGCAAATGGTCTAAGTTTCAGTTTGAGGTCAAGTCTGAAGTCAGGAGAAAACTGATGTCCTAGCTCAAAGACAGGCAGGTCTAGGGAGAACAAATGCTGTCTTACCCCGCCTTTTGTTCTGTTCAGGCCTTCAACAGCTTGGATAAGGCCCACCAACACTGAGGAGTACAATCTACTTTGCTCAGTCCATTGATTCAGATGTTAATTTCATCTAGAAACACCCTCACAGATGTACAGAGGGTAAAACAGAATAATGTTTAACCAAATGCCTGAGCAACCCTGGCCCAGTCAAGCTGACACATAAAATTAATCATCACGACTTCCTAACTGGCTGGCCTACTTCCATTCTTGTCCCTTAATCTATTCTCAATACAACAGTAGAATAAACAAACAAACAAACAAACAAACAAAAGCCACATCAGGTTACTCCTCTGTTAAAAATTTTCCAATGTCTTCCCTTCTTAATCAAAATAAGATTTAAAAACTATCAAGCCCACCAAGGCTCTACATGCTCTACTCCCCACCCACTCTCACCAGTTATCACTCTTCCCCATTCATTCCTTCCCTACCACACTGAAATTGCTCCAGGAAGTCAAGCATGCTCCTACATGCCTGACATCTGAGAGCCTTTACATCTGCAGATTTCTCAGCTTGAAATGGTCAAAATAAGTGGGCGGTCCTAAGATGGCAGAGGAATAGGACGGTAGACAACTTTCCCCCCCACAAATTCATGGAAGAACATTTGAATGCTGAGCAAATTCCACAAAACAACTTCTGAATGTCAGCAGAGGACTTCAGGCACCCAGAAAGGCAGCCCATTGTCTTCAAAAAGAGATGGAGAAGTCTTGAGGCTACTATAAGAATAAGACTGAACACCAGAGGCAGGAGGCTTAAGTTCAAAACCTGAGAACACCAGAGAACTCCTGACTCTAGGGAACATAAATCGATAAGAGCTCATCCAAAAGCCTCCATACCTACACTGAAACAAAGCACCACCCAAGAGCCAACAAGTTCCAGAGCAAGACATATCACGCAACTTCTCCAGCAACACAGAAACATAGCCCTGAGCTTCAATATACAGGCTGCCTGAAGTCACACCAAATTGACAGACATCTCGAAACTCACTACTGGACACTTCATTGCACTCCAGAGTGAAGAAATCCAGCTCCATCTACTAGAACTCCAACACAAGCTTCCCTAACCAGAAAGACTTTGACAAGCCACCCATTTAACCCCACTCACAGTGAGGAACCTCCACATTAAAGAGGAACCACAAACTGCCAGAATACAGAAAGGCCACCCCAAACACAGCAATCTAAACAAGATGAAAAGGCAGAGAAATACTCAGCAGGTAAAGGAACAGGATAAATGCCCACCAAACCAAAGAGGAAGAGATAGAGAATCTACTTGAAAAAGAATTCAGAATAATGATAGAGAAAATGATCTAAAATCTTGAAAACAAAATGGAGTTACAGATAAATAGCTTGGAGACAAGGATTGAGAAGATGCAAGAAATGTTTAACAAGGACCTAGAAGAAATAAAAAAGAGTCAATATATAATGAATAATGCAATATATGAGATAAAAAATAAAAAACACTGTTGAAGGAACCAACAGAAGAGTAACAGAGGCAGAAGATAGGATAAGTAAGGTAGAAAATAGACTGGTAGAAATAAATGAAGCAGAGAGGAAAAAAGAAAAGAATTAAAAGAAATGAGGACAACCTCAGAGACCTCTGGGACGATGTTAAATGCACCAACAATTGAATAGGAGTCACAAAGAAGAAGAAAAAAAGAAAGACCATGAGAAAATACTTGAGGAGATAATAGTTGAGAACTATGGCAACCCACTCCAGTATTCTTACCTAGAGAATCCCATGGATGGAGGAGCCTGGTGGACTACAGTCCACGGGGTCGCAAAGAGTCAGACACGATGGAATGACTTCACTTTTCCTAAAATGGGGAAGGAAATAGTCACTCAAGTCCAAGAAACCCAGAGAGTCCCAAACAGGATAAATCCAAGGCAAAACACCCCAAGACACATATTAGTCAAATTAACAAAAATCAAACACAAAGAATAAATATTAAAAGCAGCAAAGGAAAAACAACAAATAACACACAAGGGGATTCCTATAAGGATAACAGCTGATCTTTCAACAGAAACTCTTCAGGCCAGAAGGGAATGGCAGGACATACTTAAAGTAATGAAAGAGTAAAACCCACAACCCAGATTACTGTACCCAGCAAGGCTCTCATTCAAATATGAAGGAGAAATCAAAAGCTTTACAGACAAGCA
>SJYC01061252.1:0-66475 GCA_006408675.1 Madoqua kirkii
GAGGACAGAGGGATGGGATAGGGAGGGAGGTGGGAGGGAGGTTCAGGATGGGGAACACACGTACACCTGTGGCTGATTCATGGCAATGTATGGCAAAACCACTACAATATTGCAAAGTATTTAGCTTCCAATTAAAATGAATAAATTTATTTTAAAAAAAGAAAAAAAAATTTAAGTTTTCCACAGAAACAAACAAAAAATAAACCAAAACAACAACAAAAGAAATGGTCAAAATACCTACATTGCTTCCTCCCTGAACTGTTTTATCTTAGATGCCTTTGCATTAAACCTATTTTTTTCAGTTCTTATAGCACCCGTCATGTCTCTTACTTTGCTTCACCTTTAAAATGAACTTTACTATTCTATTTATTTATGGCTATATCCAGTCTTAGTTGCAGCACCCAGGATTTTTCATCGTGGTGCCTGGACTTCTCTCTAGATATGGCCCATGAATTCTAGAATGCATCGACTGTGTAGTTGTGGTGAGTAGGCTTAGTTGCTCCATAGCATGTGGTATCTTCCCAGAGCAGGGAGTGAACTTGTCTCCCTTGCACTGGGAGGCACATTCTTTTTTTCTTTTTTTTTTTAATTGGAGACTAATTACAATATTGTGTTGGTTTTTGCCATGCGTTGACATGAATCAGCCATGGGTGTACATATGTCCCCCTGTCCCAAACCCCCTCCCCTCCTCCCTCCCCATCCCATCCCTCCAGGTTGTCCCAGTGCTCCAGCTTTTGAGTACCCTGTTTCATGCATCAAACTTGGGATTGATCGACTATTTCACATATGGTAATATGCATGTTTCAATGCTATTCTCTCAAGTCATCTCACCCTCACCTTCTGCCACAGAGTCCAAAAGTCTGTTCTTTACATCTGTGTCTCTTTTGCTGTCTTGCATATAGGGTCCTTGTTACCATCTTTCTAAATTCCATATGTATGCATTAATATACTATATTGGTGCTTTCCTTTCTGACTTACTTCACTCTGTATAATAGGCTCCAGTTTCATCCACCTCATTAGAATTAACTCAAATGTGTTCTTTTTAATAGCTGAGTAATATTCCATTTGGAGAAGGCAATGGCACCCCACTCCAGTACTCTTGCTTGGAAAATTCTATGGACAGAGGAGCCTGGTAGGCTGCAGTCCATGGGGTCACTAAGAGTCGGACACGACTGAGCGACTTCACCTTCACATTTCACTTTCATGCACTGGAGAAGGAAATGGCAACCCACTCCAGTGTTCTTGCCTGGAGAATCCCAGGGACGGGGGAGCCTGGTGGGCTGCTGTCTATGGGGTTGCACAGAGTCAGACACGACTGAAGTGACTTAGCAGCAATATTCCATTGTGTATATGTGTCACAACTTTCTTATCCATTTGTCTGCTGATGGACATCTAGGTTGCTTCCATGTCCTATCTATTGTAAACAGCAGAAGGCACATTCTTAACCACTGGACCACCATGGAAGTCCCTAAACTTAATTTTTTTCAGATGGTTTTAGATTTACAGAAAAAAAAATACAAAGATAAGAGAGTTTCCATAAATTTTGTTCCCATTTTCCCCTATTATTATCATTGTACAATTAAATATGGTACATCATCATAACTCATGTACTAATCTTGATATTGTAACAGAAGTCCATACTTTATTCATATTTCCTTAGTTTTTACTGAAAAGCCTTTTCCTGTCCCAGGATCCCATCCAGGATCCCACATACATTTAGTTGTCAGGTTTCCTTAGGATGCTCTAGGCTGTAGCAGTTGTTCACACTTTCTTTGTTTTGTATGATATTCACAGCTTTTGAAATATTCAGTTCAGTTAATTCAGTCGCTCAGTCGTGTCTTTGTGACCCCATGGACTGCAGCATGCCAGGCTTCCCTCTCCATCACCAGCTCCCAGAGCTTACTGAAACTCATGTCCATCCAGTTGGTAATGCCATCCAACCATCTCATCCTCTGTCATCTCCTCCTCCTTGTGCCTTCAATCTTTCCCAGCATCAGGGTCTTTTCAAATGAGTCAGTTCTCCCCATCAGTTGGCCAAAGTATTGGAGTTTCAGCTTCAGCATAGTTTGTAATCTAGTATTACTTTATCTTGCTGTTCAAATTGCTCCCCCTCTGGCTGTGGAAGCTCTTTCGGTTGACTGCATTTCTTTGACATTCCCCATCAACGAAGATCTTTTTCATCCCCCTTCTTGAGCATTTTCTAAATTTTAAGCCTCAAGCTTATTCAATATACCACTAACCTCCCAGGACAAGCACTTTATCTGTCCATCTTTCCTCACTGGAATTCCAAGTCTTTGCGGGTAAAGTCTTGGCGGTGGTCTAGCCCACACTGCGTCCTCATCGCCTGTGTGGACGATGGGTTGGTACTGCATGCATGAATGAATGAATGAACGAAGCGTATTGGTGTTTAAAAGCTCACTGGAAAGGGGTGAATTCAAGTGAATTCTGGGAAGAAGATACTCAGCCTCGGGGTGACTCGCAGCCTCTCTGCCGGCCGCCTACAGGGTAGGGACAGGTGCAGGGTCGGCCACAGTCACCTCCGCACTGAGAACCGCGCGGGAAACACACCGGCACGGCCTGCAAACGTCACCAGCGCAGGGGGATTCCCGGGGAAAATCCAGCGCCTTTGAGCCACCCCCGCTCCCCGGCTTCCAGGGGGCCCTCCAAGGAAGAGGAGGCTAGGGAACGCGGTGAACTGCCCCGGGCGGCACACTTCGCGGCCGGTCCTCGTCGCCCCCGTGCAGAGCATCCGGGGCGCACGCGAGTGAGAAGAGGCTGGAGCGGGTCGGCCCCGCTGCGCCGGGTCGGGAAAGCACAGGCTCAGGCGGGGCGGGGCGGGGCGGGGAGCCGGCGCCGGCGCCCAGGGGCGGGGCCTGGTCTCCAGCTGTGGGTGCTTCCGACGCCCCGGGGGCCGGGCGGGCGCCCAGATGCGGCGGCGGCGGCGCGGAGCTCGGGCGGCCCGGGAGGAGCCGCGGGAGGCGCCGGGAGCCCATCCACTGGGAGTCGAGCCGCAGGTTTCCACCCCCGTTGGGACGCGCGCCCACTGGAGACGGCTCCTTGGGTCGCCCGCTCGGTCCTGTTCCTGGTTCGTGTTTCTCTCCTTGGGGTTTTTTTCTCTCTTTCAGGAGAGGCTGAGCGCTGTAGGCGTGCGGCCAAAGGGTACTCGCTCGCTCGGGGACACGAGGGATGCCTTCGGGGAGGGGGCACCTCGGATCCCTAGCCTCCTGTTCACATCGGGGGACGCGGCCTTTGGGTCTCTAATTCTGAGAAGAGTGATTGTTTTTTCCACCTAATGGACAAGGTCTGCGCATTTAGGGCTTCTTAGAAATTATTTCACTGACACCTGTTGGTAGGCTTCCTTTATACGGCACCCACCCAAGACTGCTTTTGTTTTTTCAGTCGAAAGTCTGAAGTTTGGGGGGATTGTGTTTGTTTTTTGAATTAGAAGGGCCATGACTTCGATCACCTCTTCACTTCCTATTAGGTTGCACTTTCTGACCAGCTTGGCAGTATGACTCAGGAGCCAAGAAATACAGAGAAATCGTACCGCCTTGAAATAGTTCCTTCCCAGCCCACAGAAGACTTTTTTCCTCTTCTTTTTAGTAGAATGGAGACAAGAGATAGTTGCAGCGCCTAGGTGCTCCACACCGTCCAGAGAGGGAATTCTAGGGTTGGCTCGCAATGCTCATGATCTGTATTACATCCGGTGGTTCTCACGCATTTGTTGAAGCCGTTTCTCAGCAAAGGGAGGAGTTGTTATTTCGGCTATCCAAAAATGAGTCACAGAGCTACTCTCTTACATGTGAGACTTTGTTAATGAACTTTTGAAAAGTGAGGTTTGCTTGGCAATATTTAAAATAAGATTAAGATGTGAAATGCAGGCGCTGATAAACTGGAACTGGTTGTATAGGAAGTAATAGTTTATAAAGTTTTGTTTCCAAGAGCGCCTGGATGGTACAGCATACCAGCTAGGCTCACCAGGCTGATATAAGATAACCATTAAAATCATGTGCTTTGCCATAGAGGCCCCAAGAGAAATTTAATCTCGTTATTCAATAACTGGTTTGTTATTGCTTTCGCTGGGATGGTGTGGTGAAAACATGTCATGTTACATAGTGATTGTATGTCACGCTGAATTGAAATCTTGTGGACAGTCTATCTTTATAAATTAGTGCCATGTAAAAAATTGTGAAGATGGTGGATACCCCTTGGAGCTGAGAAATTAAAATGTTCAAGCTGATAAGTCCTATTGCAGCTGGATAGAGACAGAGTAGAGATCTGGATAGCATCACTGTTGGAGTTGAGTTGAATTCAGACCAGCAAACAGTTATTGGGTGCCTTCTCTGTGCCAGTCTCTTTATCGAGCTCTGGTTATATAATTAATAAGAAGACAGGATCTTGCTGACAAGAACCCTAAAGACCAGTGTAGAAGACTGGCAAATCCCCTAGAAAATCCAGTAGAAGGAGATGTGTGCAATAACAGATCTATGCCCACAGTTGAGCCTCTGTCCCAATATTTCTGAAGTTCCTGCAGCTCTGGGATTCTGAATGAAGTGGATCATCATTGCTGGAAGAATGATGAGGGTTTGAGCTTAATCATCTACTTGTCTTTGTAGGCAGCCTGTTGAGCTCAGTCGGTCAGTGTTTCGTTCAATAAGTGATTTTAAAATATATTAATTAGAAAGGCATAGTTTTTAGAGATTTTTTTTAAATAACCACATTTCAAACTATCTAGTAACCATGTAAAAATAAGCCCAACCTGTTCTTACCCCTAGATAACCACAGGCATTTTAAAATGACTAATTAATGGCAATGGCACCCCACTCCAGTACTCTTGCCTGGAAAATCCCATGGACAGAGGAGCCTGGTGGGCTGTAGTCCATGGGGTCACTAAGAGTCAAACAGGACTGAGCCACTTCACTTTCACTTTTCACTTTCATGCATTGGAGAAGGAAATGGCAACCCACTCCAGCGTTCTTGCCTGGAGAATCCCAGGGACGGAGGAGCCTGGTGGGCCGCCATCTATGGAGTCGCACAGTCGGACACTACTGAAGCGACTTAGCAGCAGCAACATTACAACACCATATTGAAACAACTTTCTGATCATTGTTTTTACAGTTCAGATCAGTCTTTTCTAACACATTACAGCTGTATAATTCAACATGAGTGAATCCATTGTTGGGACTGAAATCTGCTGAAGTGCTTTTTGGACCTAATACCAAAATAGATCCAGTTTTTCCAATTCCGTAAGATATCCACCAAGTAAGGGAAACAGTGCTAAATTTGACACACACTTTTCTAATTTCCATACTTTCTCTTTCAAGAGCCTCAAAATTACTTTTTCTGTGAGAAAATGTTGAGTGTGATCTCCGTCATTGTACTCCTTGAATTTGGCACAGGCTTTGTCATGATAAGTTTTAGGGAGTAGGCATCGATTAAATAATGAAGCTTAATGTAAGAGGAGGATTAGTCATCGAATGGACGGATAGATGACCCAGCAGAAGGATCAGCCTGTTCAAGGTGGACACTGGCTGGGGAGAGGGCTGGAGACACAGACCGGGTCGGATCCCATAGGCCCATATGTCATGTAAGAGGTTTGAGTTTATCCTGTAAAGGACTTCAATCATGTGAATGATATTATGAGATTCATCTGTGTTTGGAAAAGCCAACTTTGACTCAAGATAGAGAATAGGTTGGATGAGCGTGGCACTGGCCTTTGGGTGACATGGAGGAGATTGTTGTAATATTCAAGATGAGAAATTAAAGAAGCCTTGAGTCAAGCAGTGACAGTGAGGAACAGAAAAGAGGGAAGGAGCTGAGAAGTGTTCAGTAGGCGGAATCTGGCCCGGAACCCAGAAGTGGCAGTGAGAGAGAGGGAGGAGGTTGGGATGACTCCCACATTTCTAGTTAATGACTAAGATAGGAAGATAAATAGAAGAGTAGGCTTGGTTTTGAAGATAATGAGGACCTCGTACAGGGTTGGCATATAGTCCGTACTCATAAAACACTTTTGAAGGAATACTAATAACAGCTAACGTTTATTGAGTACATATTAAGTTCTAGGCACTATTCTAGGCTCATTATGTGAATCACGTCTTTCACTCCTTATTGCAGTCCTCTGAGACAGGTACTGTTGTTAACTACTTTTGACTGGTGCAGAAACTGCAATGTTAGTAATTGTCAGAGCCAGGAGTTGATCCTGAGCGTCTTTGACTCCAGAACTTGCTTGTATTCTTTTTTCATTTTTTATGTTTGGAATGTTTACTGATATAACTAAATATTAACAGTCTATTACTGAGTTATAAACTCAGTATGAATAGCATGCTCTTAACTCTAAAAAAATGTCCATATGTACATGTACATTTATGAAGTAGTTTAGAAAGCTATACATCAGAACGCAGGGCTTGCTTGTGTACTTTTTGTTTGTTTGGGTTTTGTTTTGTTTTGTTTTGTTTTACTTGCTTGTGTTCTTGCCACTCTGCTCTGATAGGCTGTCTCTATGAATGAATGAGTGATGTTTTGGACACTGTGGTAAACTCAAATTGGAGTCATTCTCCTGATCCTGACAGTCCTCCCGCAGCAAGGAATAGCCCAGTACAGGAGATGGCTCCCAGGGGTCCCATTGTGCTGCAGCCCCGCTGCCCCTCCCCTTACCCCAAGAAGTACCTGGTTGGTCTAAGAATAAGCCTAGTTTAATCAGAGCATTTCTCCTGGGAATTTAAAATATTTTAATGGAGATTTAACATGTCTGAAGGTTTCCAGAGCTTCCACAGCTGTGTCCTCAGAGGTGCCTCAGTTACTACCCTTCCCAAAGCACTAGATGTACAATGCTTTGTTTCCTGCTTGTGTGTGCATGCTGAGTCACTTTGGTCGTGTCCAACTCTTTGCAGCCCCAGGGACCATAGCCCACCAGGCTCCTCTGTCCACAGAATTCTCCAGGCAGTACTGAAGGGGGTTTCCATTTCCTCCTCCAGGGGATCTTCCTGACTCGGGGATCATCTCTATGGCTCCTGCACTGGCAGGCAGATTCTTGCCACTGAGCCACCTGGGAAGCTGCTTGTGTTTCTTAGATGCTCAATGTTTTATAGCTAAGATCTATAGTGTCCTCCTATGGGGAAGCAGAAAGGCTGGCCAGGGGATAATACATCTACTGAGCAGGGTCTGATAGTAGAAGATTTATTAACAGATGCAGGCAGGTCCGTACCAGCTCCAGATCTTACAGTCTTGGTTTATCATCTGTATTCTGAGGCCTGTTTTGCTTTGGTTTGACCCTAAACCAGGTAATTACCAACCTCTCCTGCTTCTAACTTTCAGAATCTTGGTAAGTTGAGGCTGGTGCCTGTGTTTCCCATTTTCTTGATTTAAGCTGGGCAAAATGATTCAAGTTTCCTGGGTTTGGACTCTCATTTTTATTTACAACTCCATTCCTTTGGTCCTGATAAATATATTTTTCACTATCAAACCCCGAAATCTGACCCCAACTCTTCACTATTCTCATCGGCTCATGATTCACTCTCTTTTGGCTTGAAACGATTCTCTGATTTTTGTCCAGCAAGCAAGGTCTAATTCTTTTTTCCCTCAGCAGCCTCTCCTTTGGACCATATAAAGGTTATAGACACTGAATTAATGTAGTACCTAAGTGAATCAACAAACTCACTTAAGTGTGAAATTATAAAATGCTCAAATATCTAACACCTGAAGTTTTGAAATGTTTTCTCCACACATGAACAAAATGTTTCATTCAGCATTTCTTTAGATTTACCAGGAAATCTATAGTTTTCCATTATATGAAACTGACATAAAGCCTTCTGAGATAATCCAGTCCACGTGTTTACCCCTTGGTCTGAATTCCTATATGTCTGCCTGTTACTCATTCCGTGTTCAGAGAACAAGAAAGGGAAGGGTTTTGGTTAATATTTCACGTGGGTTTGTCTGGCCTCCTCAGTTCCACTGTGGTGTCCCTGAGTGCAGAGAATTGCCAGAGTTAAGGGCTGTTGTAGGTCTCTCAGCCCCCTCTGAGTTCCACTATTCTGTGACTTTTGTTGACTATGAAACCATCTGTCAGAGTAAGTTTGCTGGTTACTCCTGAGTCTGTGAATACCAGACACTATTTGTGTATCTCACTCAAGTTCTTTGTAAAACTCAATAATTTTATTATTTTTAGTAGGAAAAAGTTTTAGGATTGGTAATTTTCATTTATCTTTCATGAGATAATTGAATGTTTTCAGTTAGTTTATATACTTTTTTCTTTCTGGTGGGTACAGTATCAAGATAATTTAGAAAGTACAAAGTTGCTTAGTAAAGTGTTCCCCATTTTGTATACCCAATTGTTTCACTTATTTCTCTATTCAAAGATACACGACATTTCATGCTATTGCATAACTTGTTGGGTAATAGTGTAAATTCTGACTTCTTAGAGTAGTGGAAATGGCTCAGTTGCTATCTTCACATGGAAAAAGAGGGAACAAGGATTGTTCTCAGTTTTGTTTCAGAGTTGCATCAATGCCTGTCTCATCCCTGGTTTTGCTTTTAATTTCTGTTATGTGCCTGGGTGATATAACACAGATTGGTGACACAAATCTGTTGATTTGAGATAAAGTCAAGCACAGCGGGTAAGCGGAATTCTATAATATTGGTAGATATCCCCTTTCCTTTCCCCCCTTCCCTGATTATTACATGGCTAAACCAACATGGACTTCCCTGGTGGCTCAGATGGTAAAGCGTCTGCCTACAATGCAGGAGACCTGGGTTCGATCCCTGGGTCAGGAAGATACTCTGGAGAAGGAAATGGCAACCCACTCCAGTACTCTTAGCTGGAAAATCCCATGGATGGAGAAACGTAGTATGCTACAGTCCATGGGATTGCAAAGAGTTGGACACAACTGAGCGACTTCACTTCACTTCACTTCAAACTAACATACAGTGATGTCAGTTGACAGGATTATATAGTTCTTCATTCCTTACAAAGTAATCTCATAGATGTTTTCTCTTTTAATTCTCATAAAACTCTGGCAAGACAGATATGACAAGTATTATTATTTTCTGTATTTTAATTGTGTAGATGAGGAAGGAGACCACGGGAGAAATTAAATGACCTCCCAGCATTACCTGAGAAGTAAGGTGCAGGCTCAGTGCACCTGCTGTCATTAAAAGAGGCAAGTTTCCTGGGAACAGACTCTGAGATTTGCATATGAGAAACTTATTGGGAAGTACTCTGAGACAGGACTTGGCAGCTGGAGAGGAGAGCAGGAATGTGCAGATGGAAGAAAGAACTGCAGTGCAGGTACAAGGGTGGTCTTCACAGTGGGGAAACTTGGAGGTGGGGTGGCCCTTCAGAATTGTTATGCCATCTTGAAGCATGGGGGCTGGTCATTGTAACCCTGGCATCACCTCGTCATTGGATGTGGGCTGTATCCAGGCAGATACAGCCTGGATGTGTAATCTTGGGCCAAGCAACTCCCTTTATTTAGTCAAAGGCGGTTGCTGAAGCTATGAACCTTCTACAGTCAACATTCCTGGCAGCCGGAGGAGCAAGGGCCTTGGTCCTGAAGGGGATGTGAGTATCCCATCAACCACTGCATTTCTCTGGAAGGCAGCATTCTCTTCCATGAGGGCTTTGCCATGTCCTTCTGAGCCAGACTTGCCCTGCCAAATGGAGCCCAGAAAGCTGGGTTTGTCCAAGACCCTGGAGGCTACAGAAGAGCTGATCAGAGATCAAGAAGAGAGTAGTCTTAATCTTGGGAAGATTATGAGCAGAAGAGTCAGGTGAGGGTCGACCAGGATGAGTGGAGAAGGTTGCATCACAGAGAAGGCTAACCAAATATGCAGGCTGTTCAGACAACGAGCAGAAGAGCTGGTCTTTCCTGTAATTCAAGACTTTGCTATATTTGAATTAGTACTTACTAATTCAAGTATTGGCCACCTGATGTGAAGAGCTGACTCATTGGAAAAGACCCTGAAGGTGGGAAAGACTGATGGCAGGAGAAGGGGGACAGCAGAGGATGAGATGGTTGGATGGCATCACAGATTCAATGGGCATGAGTTTGAGCAAACTCCACATGGTGAAGGAGAAGGGAGTGGTATGCTGCCGTCCATGAGATCCCAAAGAGTCAGGTACCAGTTAGCGACTGAACAATGACAGAAACAAGGCTTTACCATTGTAAGCAGTTTTATTAGGCTCTATTTATTAGGCTGCTTGGTGGGCTACAGTCCATGGGGTCGCAAAGAGTTGGACACGACTGAGTGACTAAGCACAGCACATTTATTAGGCTAAATTTTCTCTCTTTTCTTTACCTCCTCCCCTCTCCCTTTTTTAAAAAGCCTTTGAAAGGCCCCAAATCATTTCAGTGAATCTCAGTGTGTAGCCTGTAGATTATAAAATCAGAATTGCCTGAGATATTTTAAAACATGCCTCACAAACAAGCAACAAAAAGAAACAGAAAAGGAAGTCCAGGTTTACATTCAAGATCTACTAGAGTAGGATATTTAATAGTGGAAACCATGAATTAACATTTTCAACCCATTTTCCACAGATGGTTTTGATCTGTGCTATAGTTCAAGTACCACTGCCTGGAACTCTTATGCCCTTGATGGTGACCGAGTCTATTGGGATTTTTCAGATTAGCAAAAAGTCACAGAAACTGTGGAGCAGAGGAGCACCTGAGCCTTAATCCCAGCAGGATGGATTTAGTGATATTCGCTCTTTGTCCTTTATAGCATATTCCTGGCTTGGTCTCTGGAGAGCCTGGCCCAAATTTCCTGGCTGGCTTCCAGCTGGGATTGCTTGAGAGAGGAGTTTCTGGCTTGGCCTTTTACTGTCTTGATAACTGGGGGAGAGATGCCAAATTCCTGGAATAGTTGTAGATAAAAAAATGTTGGGGGTCCGGAGAGAATCAGTGAATTTATAGGAATCAGTAATTTCTAGGAGAATAAGGAGGTTCCAGAAAATCTTATGCCAGATGAAACTTTGAGGTGCTGTCTTAAAGCTTTAAATGACCATCTAATAGAATGAGACAGATTACTATGATAGGAAAATATATTATCTGATTCATTGAAATAGGGAATAATTATTTCCCTGGTGGCTCAGATGGTAAAGAATCCACCTGCAATGTAGGAGACCTGGGTTTGACCCCTGGGTTGGGAAGATCCCCTGGAGGAGGGAATGGCAACCCACTCCAGTATTTTTGCCTGGAGAATCCCCATGGACTGAGGAGCCTGTCACGCTGTAGTCCATGAGGTTGCAAGGAGTTGGACACAACTGAGTGACGAAGCACAGCACAGCACATTTTTCTTCAAAGGGAAAAGCACTGATTTTTGAGTCAGGTTATGGCAGGAAATATTAGTCATGGGACTTCCCTGGTGTCTCAGACGGTAAAGCGTCTGCCTACAATTCGGGAGACCCGGGTTCACTTCACTTCAAAGAGTAGTCTGATAAACCCCTAGAAAATTTTGATATATTTTGTTCACCCTTGAAGCACCAAATTGCTCTAGTTCCTATACCTTCAATGGTCTGGGTTGTCTCTGCCTGCTCCCTTCCCCTTTTCCTTCCTCAGCAAACTGCTGATAAGTCATTTAGAAGCATCCAGTTGAGCTCTCTATCTTCCAGTGAGTTCAGAAAGTACACCCATCTATCCCCCCATTCTTACATTTATTATTATCCTTCTACCAGCCTGTCTTTTTTTTTTTTTTTTTGGCTGCGACTTGAAGCATGGCATGTGGGATATTAGTTCCCCCACCAGGGATTGAACCCACTTCCCTGAATTGGAAGGGTCGAGTCATAACCACTGGACTACCAGGAAAGTCCCTTGTCTTCTTCATCTGAAAGATAAGGAATGTCACTTCCTCTTTGTGTACAAGAGACCTAGCTTCATCAGAAATGGTTGAAAGAAATAACCAGTCTGGCAAGCATAGTTATTCAACGATATTTACTGAGGCCTTTCTATGAGCTGGACCCTCGAGGGCACATGGCAAACACAGTAAGTACAGCCCTTGACCCTGTTGAGCTTATTGGCCAACAAAGAAGATAAGCAATGAAACAATTAACAATAGAAAGTGATGACTGTCAGGAAAGAGGAAGTATCATGGAGCCAGCAACCCAGCTTAGTCTTGGGTCAGAGAAAGTTTCCCGTTCTCATGGAACACAGTTTATATAAAAAATAGAATCTGTGAGCCTGGCTCTGATTCTAAGACAAGGGACCTCTTTTGAAATAAAGGGAGATCTTTTGTTCTACCTAGTTCAAAATTGACCAGTCCTTCACACGCATGTGTGTTTGTAAGCACACACGCTGGCAAAGATAGTACAAGAAAGTGACTCCATTTTTTTGTTCCTCTTTTTTGGCTGCACAGCATGTAGGGTCTTAGTTCTCTAACCAGGGATTGAACCTGCACCCCCTGCACTGGAAGTCTTAACCACTGGACCACCAGGCAAGTCCTCAACTCCTTCATTTAATGAATAAAATAGCAAGGAACTGAGAAGAAAGTTTCTATTCCTCTCTTTCAGTGTGCCATTGCTAGAAGCTAATGCATAAATATTTTAATATGTAATATACAGTAAAGGAATATAAACTTAAAGCTGAC
This sequence comes from Madoqua kirkii, assembly GCA_006408675.1. NCBI lineage: Eukaryota > Metazoa > Chordata > Mammalia > Artiodactyla > Bovidae > Madoqua > Madoqua kirkii. The sequence continues at coordinate 12,577 of SJYC01061252.1, forward strand.
GATCGTGAGCTTATGTTACAGCTTTTTTAAGGGTTAACTTTAAGAATCTGATGATTACAGCCTAAGAGGGTGTTTGACAGATCTGCCTTTGGATCTTGTTTTAGATCAAGGTAGAGGCCCGTTTGCCCAGAGGTCAGCGTCTGCTCTGACTTCTCGTCTTTCCGCTTCATTTTCTTGGCCCTGCTGCGGGAGGGCCTGGCACTGCTGGTGTAGCTCTGCCTGGCTTAGCAGCTCATGCTGAGTCCTTTTACTCCTTTTATGGCCAGTTCTTGCTCTTTGATTATTTCTGTACGTGCTTATTTCTCACTATACATTTTAAAACTTAGTTGAGGGCAGCGATTACGACTTCTTGATTTTTTTAATCTCCTACATCTCTTCTATTGCAATTTATTTATGTCCAACAAAAGTCCGTCTAGTCAAAGCTATGGTTTTTCCAGTAATCATGTATGGATGTGAGAGCTGGGCTATAAAGAAAGCTGAGTGCCAAAGAAAATAAATGCTTTTGAACTGTGGTGTTGGAAAAGACTCTTGTAGGTCCCTTGGACTGCAAGGAGATCCAACCAGTCCATCCTAAAGGAAATCAGTCCTGAATATTCATTGGAAGGACTGATGCTGAAGCTGAAACTCCAATACTTTGGCCACCTGATGGGAAGAACTGACTCATTTGAAAAGACCATGATACTGGGAAAGATGGAAGGCAGGAGGAGAAGGGGGTGACAGAGGATGAGTTGGTTGGATGGCATCACCGACTTGATGGACATGAGCGTGAGTAAGCTCTGGGAGTTGGTGATAGACAGGGAAGCCTGTCATGCTGCAGTCCATGGGGTCACAAAGAGTCGGACATGACTGAGTGACTGGACTGAACTGAACTGATTACATTTAATAAGTAAATATAGTATTTGAATTAAGAGTCCTTGGGTTGAGAAAGTAACCAGATTGCTTCTCTACTAAGAATCTATTTCTCGCTTAACCAGATATCACAAAGCAAATATGTGCACATTTAACCTATGAATGTCTGCTTTACTAAGAATACCATCCATTGGGGAATTCCCTGTTGGTCCAGTGGTTAGGACTTGGGCACTTTCACTGACAAAGCCAGATTCAATCTCTGGTCAGGGAACTAAGATCCCACAAGCCACATGGTGTGACCAAAAAAAAAAAAAAAAGGATCCGTTTGGCTGATTTCAGGGAAGGGAGGGTTAAGTCATCATAGAAAAACGTTTACTAGAGGTAGGTGGAAGGGTAGAATGCTCCGCTGTGTCTCACTTCAGTCAACTTAAACACATCTGCACTGTCCACCATCTAGCATCTCAAAACAACATTGACACTAAAAAAGTGGAAATAAAGACTAGAGTGAGAATTAAAATATAACTCAGATTTGAAGTGTGATTTTAAATGAACGGACAAGTGATGTCCTTTGATGACCATAAGCCATGTTTTCTCTTATCTTTCTGCCCATGCTTGGCATATTCCTTAGTATTGCAAATATAATTTATGTTCTAATTTTTTTCTTGCTTCCACTATAAATATTGTATTGATATACAGAGAGTATATGAACGATGAGGAAATCATTGCATCAGTTCTTATACTTTCTATTTTTCATAGTTCAAGCTTGGTTTATCACTGAGTGTAGGTGAGTGACAAGTTTAACCATGGTGAATCCAACTGAATACTTTTGTAAATTAGTTCAGCTTTTATATTTTCATTGAGAGTTTTTTTCAATGAGAAATTTCCATGAGATTTAAAAAATATATTTAACTTAAAAAATATTTATTTATGGCTGTATCAGGTCTCAGTTGCAGCGTGAGGGATCTTTCGTTGTGGCCTATGAGCTCCGGAGTTTGAGGTCGTTGCCCCAAGGCATGTGGGATTTTAGTTCCCAGACCTTGGCTCGAACCCATGTCCCTTGCATTACAAGGAAGTTTCTTAATCACTGGACCAGAAGGGAAGTGCCTATATTTAATTTTATTTTATACTGCAGTATAGCCAGTGGACAATGTTGTGGTAGTTTCAGGTGGACAGCAAAGGGACTCAGCCATACATGTACGTGTATCCATTTTCCTCCAAATTCCCCTCCCATCCAGATTGCCACATAATGCTGGGCAGAGTTCCCTGAGATATACAGTAAGTCCTCGTTGGTTATCCATTTTAAATAAAGCAGTGTGTACATGTCCTCCCACCCTCCCTAACTATCCCCCTCCTTCTGTTCTTCCTCCTGGCAACCATAAGCTAGTTCTCTGTGAGTCTGTTACTGTTTTGTGAACAAGTTCATTTGGGTCATTTCTTTTTGGCTTCCACATAAAAGGGAACACTATACTGTGAGAAGAAAAACTTTCAGTTCCTGCTGGTGAGCTGAAATATTTTTCCCTTTTGAAAATGTAGAACTCTTTAGAGGATGCAGCTTATTCCCGAAAGAGTGAAATTATAGTAGTACCAACCCATCTGAAAAGATTAACAGTTGGTGGAAGAAAATTCCATGTAGTCAGCATTATTTTCTTTTTATTTAATTTCTCAAGATACTAACTGCCCTTTGCTGAAACTGAGTGTGTGGACATTTTCTCCTGTTGACACCTAGACCCCTACGCCTACCACTGGCAGCAGCGTAAGCATAAAATAAACATTTTCAATTTTGTTCTTTCCATCCGGTAGCTAACGCATCAGTTAACCTTGTATTGTGTTTTTTTTCTCTCTTACCTGTTAGTCTAAAGCAGTATCTTATTTTTAATTGGTATATATTTGCTAAAGAGCAGATCTTATCATTTCACATTTTTATTGAGAATATTTTATTTCCTGTGGTTGTCTTTGTATATGTTTTCCTCAGTGTATTTTGTCATGCTATTTTCTTTCTGGTTAAGATTGTGTACTCATACAACACTGTCTATCTATCTAATGTCTATTATGTTTTGTGCAAATATTTTCTTCTGGTCTCTTGCTTTGATTTTTAACATTTATTATTATTTTTGTTGCACAGAATTTTCAAATTTTGTGTAGTCACATTTGGTTATCTTTTTCTTTGAGAGTTCCCCTACAACCTCCAATCCTGTTTAAAGTTATTATCCCAGAGTACTGATAAATACTCCATTTTATTTTCTACCAATGTTACTGCTATTGACATTTGCATTTTTAACTCTCTCATGTTTCTGAGGTATATTATGGGGTCTATGATAAGGATTAGAGAGAAATAAATTCTTTTTATTTTTAATAAATTCTTGCCCGTCAGTTACATCATTCTAGTTGCTTAAATTCTTTCCTATTATTTTTCAGTGGCTGCTTCTTCATAAACTAACATTTTATATATAACTGGTTTATTTCTCCTTGTTTTATTCATGTCCATTTATCTACTTTTCATGTTTGCAAAAGTATCACATCTTTGAGTACTTATTCACTCAGTCGTGTCTGACTCTGTGACTCCATGAATAGTAGCCCACCAGGCTCCTCTGTCCATGGGATTCTCCAAGTAAGAATACTGCATGGGTTGCCATTTCCTTCTCCAGGGATCACACCTTGAATGATTGTCTTATAATAGGCGTTCACATCTGCGGGGCTTCCTCTGCTTCACCAGTGTTGTGTTCTTTCCAATTTCTAAGAAAATTAACCATTTATTATTTGAGTCTTATTTTAGGATCATTTTCAGATTTATTTTTTTAACTCTGTCAGGAATTTTGGATTTAATTCTGTCAAAATATTAACTTGAGAGTTTCAGATTGCACTTATAACTGTGTCTAAGCATCAGTGCTATAGCAGAACCTGTAAAGAAATATTGACATGAGAAGGAAATGAGCAGACAAGATGGAGGGTTCCTAGAGAGCTCTGGTGAACCCCAAGCCAAACTCATAAATTCATATCATTGCTCTTTGGATTTCTAGAAAGCCTTTTTTTCCCCCTTCCTGCTTCTCCCTTCCTTCCTGCCCCATTTCCTTCTTCTTTCTGTCTCTTTCTCTCTCATTTTTAATTTCATCAAATTTACACATAGATACTTAGAGTGAACTAGTTCCATAAAACATTTAATAAAAAGAAAAGTCTAATGACAAAAAAGTCTATTTCACTTCCCCTTCCCAAAGGCAGCTACTTTCGACTATTTTTGCTGTTTCTTTTAGTATGTATATTCATGTCTCCAAATAACACTTCTATCACTATTTCTTGACTGCTTTCTATTTTGTTTTAGGCATGGCCTATTGACTTCTCTGTGTGGAAGATGGTGCTTTAATTCACTCTCACACCTCTTTTCCAAAGACACACACTCTTCCTGTTCCATTCTCCTAACACAATTCCATTATACTTTGTTAGGTCAGTATCCTATGATTATATTTTTATGATTATGTAAATGCCACTCACAGCTGAGCTATGATTACTTTCCTGTCACTACATGTTTCTTTTTGCTTTTCTAGAAGTTAATTGTGTTTTTCCCTTGTTGCTGTTAGTTTTATTTACACTTACAACCTACTCAACCCCAGATGGTCTAAATCTCCTCTCAAGATATTTTGACTCCTCAGAAATTCTATCAGTTTCACCTTCCTGAAGGAATCTCTCCGGCCGCCTACTCACCTCATCTAGACAGAGGATCCTTTCAGCCAGGTTCCTAGCTGTCATCTTTGTCTCTTTGCCATCATCCTGGGATGCTTTTGCCTCTCTCCTCTGTTTGAACTTGTTAGGAGTCTTTACTCTGTGTTATTTTTCTGTTTCACTTCTTTCTTTTGTTGGAACGTCTTCCTCAGCTTCTTCCTGAGATGGAGAACAGAGTAGATAAAAAATTTTTGAGACTTGGTGTCAATTGAAAATGTCTTTATTCTACCTTCACCTTTGATTGATGCTTTGACTAAAGTCTGAGTTAAAAATACGTCTTCCTCAACAGTTTAAAAGGTGTTGTTCCATTAGTTTTAAGTTGTTTTGACCTTTAATGCTTTTTAGGCGATCTATTTCTTTCTCTCTGGAATTCCTATTATGTGGAATTTGAACTTAAACGGTTGGACCCCTGAAGTCCCATCTGTTCTGTTATTTTTTGCTTCTTTTTCTTTCTTTCTGCTTTATGGAAAAGGGTCTTCCATTCTCCTGCCTATAGGCTGCAGTCAGTGTGCTGGACGGTAGGTGAATGAAGACATTCACTTAAACATCTTCTCTTTAGGTGGGCATCTCTAACCCAGTCTCGGTTCAGATTCTAGCCTTGCTACCCTCCTGCCACAGTAGGATACACTCACTTTTTTAAAAACATTTTCATAAATGTTTTTCTTTGGTTGTGCCGGGTCTCAGTCGCAGCATGTGAAATCTTTTAGCTGCAGCATGCACGTTCTTAGTGTGGCATGTGGGATCTAGTTCCCTGACCAGGCCTCCTGCAATGGGAGTGTGATGTTTTACCCACTGAACCACCAGAGGAATTCCTACACTCACCTTTTAAGAAGGCTTCTAACCAAACATATTTGTTATTACCCTACCACCACTGCCTCCTTTTCTGTCCTCAGCTTTCAGTTCTGGTTCCTAAGCCTTTGAGTACTTGTTTATGGTGTAATCATTTCTTGGTCTTCTCCACTTTTTGCTTAGGATTCAACTTTCTTGAATCTGCTGAGTTAGTTACCATTAGCCCATTTGCTTTATAAATTCTGAAATTTGGTTGCTGCTTTCTTCTATCTTGTTCTTTATCTTGTTGGTGTATGCCTTTTTCAAAGTTCCTTTAGTGGAATTTTGGAAGAAAGAAAAAGTAATCTTCAATTTGCCATTTTACTCAGAATATAGATCTTCGTTAAATGCACACGCATACACGTGTGTGTGTGTGTGTGTGTGTGTGTGTGTGTGTGTGTGTGTTAGTCACTCAGTCATATCCAACTCTCTGCTATCCCATGGACTATTTCCTGGAGTTTGCTCAATTTCATGTCCATTGAGTCAGTGATGCTATCTAACCATCCCATTCTCCGCTGCCCCCTTCCCCTTCTCCTTTTGCCTTCAGTCTTTCCCAACTGACATTCTTTTAAAATGAGTCACCTCTTCACCCAGGTGGCCAATGTATTGGAGGTTCAGCTTCAGCATTAGTCCTTCCAGTGAATATTCAGGATTGATCTCCTTTTGGATTGACTGGTTTGATCTCCTTGCTGTCCAAGGGACTCTCAAGAGTCTTCTCCAGCACCACAATTCAAAAGCATCAATTTTTTGGCTCTCAGCCTTCTTTATGGTTCAGCTATCTCATCCATACATGACTACTGGAAAAACCACAGCTTTGACTGTATCGACCTTTGTCAGCAAAGTGGTTTCTTCTTTTTAATACGCTATCTAGGTTTGTCATAGCTTTCCTTCCAAGGAGCAAGCATCTTAATTTCATGCTGCAGTCATCATCTGCAGTGATTTTGGAGCCCCTCAAAATAAAGTCTGTCACTGTTTCCATTTTTTCCTCTTCTATTTGCCATGAAGTAATGGGACCAGATGCCATGATCTTAGTTTTTTTAATGTTGAATCTAAGACATTAATATTCTGTCACCTGAGTTATAGGAATAATATAGAAACTGATATCAGAATAGTTGTTTGGTTTTATAGGATCATTTAAAATCACTTGGTCTGTATGGGTTTCTTAAGGAATAGTACTTGAAGTGTTTTAAATAAACTACCTCATGAAATAAACTGATTATGGATGGAAAATGTGCAAATTTTTCCTCTTCTATTGCCATGAAGTAATGGGACCAGATGCCATGATCTTAGTTTTTTTAATGTTGAATCTAAGACATTAATATTCTGTCACCTGAGTTATAGGAATAATATAGAAACTGATATCAGAATAGTTGTTTGGTTTTATAGGATCATTTAAAATCACTTGGTCTGTATGGGTTTCTTAAGGAATAGTACTTGAAGTGTTTTAAATAAACTACCTCATGAAATAAACTGATTATGGATGGAAAATGTGCAAAGCTGTAACTCCTAATATCATGTTGTGGGTTTCCCAGGTGATGCTAGTGGTAAAGAACCCGACTGGCAGTGCTGGAGACGAAAGAGACAAGAGTTTGATTCCTGGGTGGGGAAGATTCCCCTGGAGGAGGGCATGGCAACCCCCTCTGGTATTATTGCCTGGAGAACCCTGTGGATAGAGGAGCCTGGCAGACTACAATCCATAGGGTTGCAAAGAGCTGGACATGACTGAAGTAACTGATCATGCAATATGATGACTGTAAAACACTTAAAATTTACAGAGTGCTTTTATATACATTTTAAACCTCATTTAATTATCAGAAAAAGAAACCTTTATAGGTAGTGTCATTACCATTATACCAATGGAGAAACTGACACTCAGAGGTCTGCAATGTCTCCATCCGCTTTATACTGCTAGAGTTTGAAACAGGAAGGCCTCTGACACCTAGGGGAGCATTCATTCTCCCACACCTCATTTGTTTTCAGGACAAGGCAGTTAGCTCATGAGCTAGACTCTTCCGTGAATGCTCTTGGAAAGTAAAACAACAGCAAAACCTGGTGGGGTGGGGTGGGGAATAGGGCTTATCTTTATAGACATTTATGTGGGAGGTGTTTGGAGGATGTTTACTGAATTAAAACTGTTCATCTGTTCCTGAAAGAAAGTCTGGTGACTGACTTTATAAACACTGAACCCTGAAGATACCAGTCCTCAGTATCCCGCTTTGGGATTCTTGAACATGAAAATAAAACACAAGGATTCTCTCATTCTTTTTTTTTTTTTTAATTAAATCTTTATTGAATTTGTTAAAATGCTGCTTCTGTTTTGTGGTGTTTGGGTTTTTTTGCCTCAAGGCATGTGGGATCTTATCCTCCCCACCAGGGATCAAACCTGCACCCCTCTGTGTTGGAAGGTGAAGTGTTAGCCACTGAACCACCAAGGAAGCCCCCTCTTTTTAAAAAGAATTTCCTTTCCTTTTCTAGGTTGCTCCTCGGTGTTCCTTTTTTACCTGATATCACCTGCACAGAAATGTTGGTGGTGGAAAGTACAGTGGTCCCCTGGCAGGAATTTACCCCTAGAGAATTCTTGCAATTTACCAGAAAAATGTTCCATAGTTTGTAATCAGGGTCATTTCTTCTGGATACTGTTAAGTATTCACACCTCCTTGAATAGAAGAGTCAGGAAGACTATGTATTAGATTTTAATCATTGGTTATTTTATAGTCATTACATACTGTTATTGTTGTTGTTCATTTGCTAAGTCGTATCCTGCTTTTTGCAACCCCATGGACCTTAGCCCTCCAGGTTTCTCTGTCTATGAGGTTCTCCAGTCAAGAATACTGGAGTGGGTTGCCATTTCCTTCTCCAAGGGATCTTCCTCGACCAGGGATTGAACCTGTGTCTCCTGCATGGCAGGTGGATTCTTTATGGCTGACCTGCCAGGGAAGTCCTAGTTATTATATATAGTGGTATTAAATGATGAGACATTTTTACTTTCTATGTAAAACAATTCCGTATCATTGGATTATTTCTTCTTCATTTTTTCAAAGAGCAAGGGCTGCTTTCATAATCAGAGAAAAGGAGAGAAACTTTTACAAAGAAAACCTTAAATAATCTGCTGACCCATGGGTATTAGAGTTCACTTACGATTATGATATGAGTAACAAGATGTTACTAATAAACTGTTAGTGGTATATCAGCCAATGCACTATTTATACTGATAGTTACTGAATCTGCATTAGTTTCTGAGTAAATTAAACTCACAGAATAGATGATAATAGAGCACATATACAGAGTGCTTACTCTCTGCTGGACACTCTTCTAAGACTTTTTTTTTTTAATTGGAAGATAATTCTTTACAATGTTGTGTTGGTTTCTACCATACAGTAAGTGAGTCAGCCATTAGTATATACATATCCCCGCCCTCTAGAGCCTCTCTCTCACCACCTCCTCAGCCCACCCCTCTGGGTCATCACAGAGTACAGGCTGAGCACTCTGTTACACAGCAACTTCCCACTAGCTGTTTATTTTACACACGATAGTGTGTATATGTCAATAGTGAAGTCACTCAGTTGTGTCTGACACTTTGTGACCCCATGGACTGTAGACTGCCAGGCTCCGCCATCCTTTGGATTCTCCAGGCAAGAATACTGGAGTGGGTTGCCATTTCCTTCTCCAGGGGATCTTCCCCACCCAGGGACTGAACCGGGGTCTCCTGCGTTACAGTCAGACTCCTTAACGTCTGAGCCACCAATGCTACTCTCTCAGTTCATCCCACCCTCTCCTGCCCGGCTTGGGTTACCTCATTTAATTCTCTTCCTTACCTTCTGCAGTCGGTATTTATACATGTGGAAGATAAGACAGAGAGGAGGTGAATATAAGGAAATGTGACATCAGCAGACATTTGCAAAGCACTTATCTGTTAGGAATCGCCCTCTCTTACTGCCAAGAACCCTGAAACCAGAGAGAAGCCCAGGCTACTCCCAGGGGCAGCAGACTTCTCTCCCCAGGCTGAACACTTTGCCACTCTTCCACTGCCCTGAGTGGGTATGGCATCCTAAGCAGATTCTGCAACCTGGAAGCATATCCTGATTGCCTTAAACGCTCTGAAAGACTAGTGAGGTCTTAATCCAGTGCTCCTTAGGAAACTGGTTCATGTCACACTAATTTTTATTCCTTTTAGTCAGCAAGAAATGTTCAGTCTTGGGTGATGAAGGATTGGAACATGGCAGGAGAACCATGTTTGGAGGCTGCATTTTGCCTACCTGGTGTTCTTTACTGATTTGGACAATAAACTGATGATACACTTAAGCGATCTACCTCCATTTCAAAGCTGGCTTTTCAAGTCCTGAGAACCTCTTATCAGACTGAAACTCAGCCAAAGTTAAAGCTGCCTAGCCTCTCTGTGCTGTCCTGCCCCCACTGCTCAACAACCTCCATTTAGCATACTGCATTATCAAACAGCTTCTGCAGTCTTTCTTGTGGAGGCTGCTTGTGTGTGAGATAGTCTTTTTTTAGCATCTTTTTTTTCTCCTTACCATGCTTATGACCACAATCCTCAAAAGGAAAGGAAGGCTGTCCTCAGACTTGTTAAGAAACACATGCTCCTTTTATGTGTATGCTTTACATTAATGTGTGTATACAGTATGAACAGGAAGTTGTAAATGTAGTTGTCAAAACCCAGGTGTGTAATTAGGCCATGATCATTGGGACAAGGATTTGGTGCACATTCCTTATGTTTGTGTGTTTAAATTGTAGCAATGGACTTTGGTTTAAGTGCAGCAGCCTTTACTTTCAAAGAATTATGATTTATCCATGAGTCACATCATCCTCCTAGGTGCTCTTTAAGAAGAACACAAATTTGGGGGTGTAGAGAAACCCAAAGAGGGGTATACCAGTTAGCTCTGTCAGTATAACAAAATACTCCCAAATTACCATTGTCATTTCTCATTATTGTGAAGATTAAATGAGATAATCTATAATATGTAAAGCTTCGACAATAGTACCTGGCAGAAAGTAAATTCTGATTAGTTCTTCCAATGGGTTCACTTTGAGGTCAGTCAGAGAGATGTAGGCGTGGGTCGCCTGGGGGCGCTGGCCTCTCTCTGCATGTGGTCATTACCTTCTAGGAGGCTAGTCTGAGCTTCCTGACACGAGGCTCTGGTGTTCTTGGCAGTAACAGGGCGCAAGCCCCAGTCTGCTAGTGCTATTCAAGCATCTGCTTGCCTCACGTTTTCTATTGTCCTGTCTAAAAGCCTCGTGGCCAAACCCAGATTGAAAGTGTAGGGAAATTGACACTACGTTTTTTGTGTTTTGTTTTGTTTTTGTTTTTTTGAGAATGATACTGTTTTAATACAAATAATGTAAGCATGTATACATACAAATACGTAGATTGCCAGCTTTGGGTGCCCCCTCACTAAAGAACTGTTGAAAACACTTTGCCAGACAGGTCCAATCGATGTGTTGGCCTCTGCTCAACACAGGCTGGTTCCTCTTCTTCCATGTGCCCTCTCGTTCTGTTGCACCTGCTCTTCTATGCAGACCCCATTTATTGTCAGGGCTGTGAGTTTCCTAGCCCTCCGCCCTCCCTGTGAGTTGTGACTGCTGAGAAGGCAGCCAATTACTCTCAGTGAAGCTTTACCTCACTCCCCCAGAATACCGAGGGTGATGAACTTTTATTAACAGGGCATGTTTTTCCATCAACACCACTTCTTGATCAGGAGGTACTGCTAAGCATTTGTGGCTTTTGGGTGTGTGTGTGTGCGTGCCATCAAATATAGTCTGCCTTTGGTAAAAATTACTCACATTTCTGCTATAAGAAAGATACATTCATTCTTATCATAGAATTTGAAGAAGCCTTATCGCATTAAGGTATCGGCCTCTGAAGTCCAGAGGCTTATCTGTGATCTGCATCACTTCTGGGTATAAAGGGGGCCCCTCAGATAACAGCACATCAGACATGGATCCTCTTGATCTAGTTGGATCAAGAGGATCTGAATCTGTGGATCCAGATGTGGATCTGATAACTAGATAACTTTTTATGATCACATATCTATATTGCATATAGATATGATACATACACAGTATATATGATAACATATTTTAGTTATCTATCAATAGTTATCATAGTTATTACTTATCATGGACAAATTATCTCCTTATACACACCCAGCACATAACGGTGAAAAGGCAAAAGATAACCCCTGAAAACTACAGAAACAGACTGCAGGCAGCACTCAGCGGTCCACAACAACTCTCTGCAGGCCCACGTGGTTAGGTGCTCCGGGGCCAGCGGAGCTTCCTGATTAGGACACAGTTCTCTTCCTTGGGAATGGTTCATTTGTGTCTCTCTACTGCCCTCATCTCTATCCTCTGAAACATTCTTCCTTTTTCCATAAGAAATGGCTTATGTTTGCTTCTAAATAATTTCTGTGGCCTCATTCTTCTAAAAACCCAAGCATCTAGAGGCCTCTTTTCCTTTGAATGGTCTCTGTCTCCTTTAGATCATATTTTTGTGCTTATCAGTGCAGGCGTGCATGCTAAGTCGCTTCACTGTGTCCGACTCTGTGTGATGCTATGGCCCATAGCCCGCCAGGCTCCTCTGTCCGTGGGATTCCCCAGGCAAGAATACTGGATTGGGTTGCCATGCCCTCCTCCAGGGGATCTTCCCGACCCACCTTTTCTTACAGTTCCTGCATTGGCTGGCAGGTTCTTTACCACTAGTGTCACCTAGGAAGCCCATGCTTGTCAGTAAAACTCGCTTAAAAACTTTGAGGATTTCCTTAGAATCCCAGAGAGTCCATGCCCCTAAAATCCACAGCCATAGATTTTTGTGTTTCTTTTTTTTTTTCCCAAGTCAGACAGACCTCCCCTGACTCTGGGATGAGCGTCAGACTGCTATGAGACAGTGCCTCTAGGAGTCTCAGAGCCCCTCTTGTCCAGCCGAGAAAGGCTATAAGGCATCATGTTAAATTTTACAAAATTCTCTCTGAGGCCATTTCTTGCTCTAAGAAGCTTGTCTTCCAGCTGAAGAGACTGGAGATATAAAAAATTTTCTTTTCCAATACCATGAATTCTGGTTCTTCTCTATTTTCTCAAAATAACGCTTATTAACTGGATAAATCATTTTGCAGCCCATCCGTCTTTTGCAGAACCTTATACGCAGCTACAAACACTCAATGAATGCTTCCAAGCTCCTGCCTGGAGAACTTGGCAGCTAGATTCAAAATTCATTGTGTACATTTTCTGTCCTTTATGCTGCTGCAGACATCACTTTTACTAGTTGTTTTGCTGCTAAAGAATGTGGCTTGCATTTTTGCCTTATAGTTAGAATTGGACATGGAACAACAGACTGGTTCCAAATAGGAAAAGGAGTACGTCAAGGCTGTATATTGTCACCTTGCTTATTTAACGTCTATGCAGAGTATATCATGAGAAACGCTGGGCTGGAAGAAACACAAGCTGGAATCAAGATTGCCAGGAGAAATATCAGTCACCTCAGATATGCAGATGACACCACCGTTATGGCAGAAAGTGAAGAAGAACTAAAGAGACTCTTGATGAAAGTGAAAGAAGAGGGTGAAAAAGTTGGCTTAAAGCTCAACATTCAGAAAACGAAGATTATGGCATCTGGTCCCATCACTTCATGGGAAATAGATGGGGAAACAGTGGAAACAGTGTCAGACTTTATTTTGGGGGGCTCCAAAATCACTGCAGATGGTGCTTGCAGCCGTGAAATTAAAAGACGCTTGCTCCTTAGAAGGAAAGTTGTGACCAACTTTGACAGCATATTGAAAAGCAGAGACATTACTTTGCCAACAAAGGTCCATCTAGTCAAGGCTATGGTTTTTCCAGTGGTCATGTATGGATGTGAGAGTTGGACTGTGAAAAAGGCTGAGCACTGAAGAATTGATGCTTTTGAACTGTGGTGTTGGAGAAGACTCTTGAGAGTCCCTTGGACTGCAAGGAGATCCAACCAGTCCATCCTAACGGAGATCAGTCCTGGGTGTTCATTGGAGGGACTGATGCTAAAGCTGAAACTCCAATACCTGGCCACCTGATGCAAAGAGCTGACTCATTGGAAAAGACCCTGATGCTGGGAGGGATTGGGGGCAGGAGGAGAAGGGCACGACAGAGGATGAGATGCTTGGATGGCATCACTGACTCGATGGACAAGGGTTTGAGTAGAAGACTTCTGGAGTTGGTGATAAACAGGAAGGCCTGGCGTGCTGCAGTTCATGGGGTCACAGAGAGTCGGACACGACTGAGCACCTGAACTGAACTGAACTGTACAGTGTCCTCATCACTATCCAGCCTCCACTAAGAGTTTGCCTGCCATTTTCCTGGTTTTTGCTAATAGCTACCTCTCTGCTTTTCACCTGCTGTTTGCTCCCAAAGCTGATGCCGAATGTTTTAAGCCTGTCGTGGCAACGTGCTGCTTGTAGGTAACAGTTTCTCTATCAGTTAGTTTTTGTGGCTTAAGAAACTGCTACAAATCTTAATGGCTTAAGCAGCAATGGGCTTCCCTGGTGGCTCAGAGGGTAAAGTGTCTGCCTGCAATGTGGGAGCCCCGGGTTCCATCCCTGAGTTAGGAAGATCCCCTGGAGAAGGAAATGGCAACCCACTCTGGTACTCTTGCCTGGAAAATCCCATGGACAGAGAAGCCTGGTAGGCTATAGTCCATGGGTTGAAAAGAGCTGGACACGACTGAGTAACTTCACTTTCACTTTCACTTTTAAGCTGCAACAATTACTTATTTCTTACAGTTCTATCAGTTGGCTCATCGGTTTTCTATTGGTTGTCTCCTGGCTCATTTGTGTAGCTGCAGTCAGTTTTTGAATTAGCTGGTGGCTAGGTTCAGCCAGGATTACTAAGACTCCTGGGTCTTATTCTGTAGGCAAGTCGAGGCTTTTGCATATGTTTGATATCAGGGTCCCCAGTAACAAGCTCTTTTGCAGATGTGCTTTTCAAGCCTCTGCTTGCATTGTATTTACTACTGTCTCATTAGCCAGAGCAAGTTCCAGTCTCATGGCCACACTCCAAATTCAAGGAGTTGAGAAGTAGTCTGTACTTCTTGATTAGAGAACATGCAAAGAATGTGTCGTAAATTTTTTCAACCTTCCACAAGAGTATGTCCATATTTGGGAGGGGGAAATGGGCCCTATAGGAAGCCAGGTCAAGAAAGTAGATTATGAATTGATGGTCAATCACATCATGCAATAACCTAACAATTTGATGCTTTCATAATTATTATGAATCTTGCTGATGGGTTATATATCAGTTGTCCAGTACAAAGGCAAGCTCACACTGGACACTCAGTTTGCCACAGGCAATAGCTTTTCCTTCCCTGCTGTGCTTAGGTTTGACCCTAGAGGGCTGCTGACCCACTCATAGCTTACATTGTTAAATGCTTGATTTTTATGTAATTTCTTCACCCGATACAACCTGTGTGGGAAGTGGAATGTCAGTAGCAGTATAGGGAAGTAACTGAGATGAAGTCTGACATTGTAACCATGCAGAAAGAGAAATGTTTTAAAACAAAGAAAAGTGCATCATTATACAATTCAGGGGTTTTAGTAATGATAATCTGAGTCACCAATAAATTGTATTCAGTTCTCTCTCTTTAAGGAAACAGTGAAATATATCAATGCAGTTTAGAAGAGCATCACTGACTTGATGGACATGAGTTTGAGTAACTCTGGTAGTTGAGATGGACAGGGAAGCCTGGTGTGCTATAGTCCATGGGGTTGCAAAGAACTGGACATGACTGAGTGCCTGAACTGAACTTCCAACAAAAAAGGAGTGATATTTTTCACATTTGAAGGAAGAAACTTCAGTTAGGTAAAAGTCGCTTACACAAAAAACCTCATGCACTGATGATGTTAATAACTGAGATTTTTCTGCATTTGGGTAAAAATGTCAGCCAAGGGACTTCCTTGTTTCCACTTGCAGGGAGCACGGGTTCAGTCCCTGGTTTGTGGGCTCCTCCCCCAAAAAAGTCAGCCAAAATAATAATTTGTTTCCTTGGAGAATTAAAGAGGAAGAACTAGCCAACAGTATTAGGATCAATGGTTTATAGGGCTTTAAGAGGATGAGGGACAGAAAAAGAAATGTAAAGGTTCTGTGGGATTGGCCTTAACTAGTATTATGAATTGAAATAAGTGGGATAAGTGAAAGTCGCTCAGTCATGTCCGACTCTTTGTGACCCCACGGACTATACAGTCCATGGAATTCTCCAGGCCAGAATACTGGAGTGGGTAGCCTTTCCCTTCTCTAGGGGATTTTCCCAACCCAGGGATCGAACCCAGGTCTCTCACATTGTTAGTGGATTATTTACCAGCTGAGCCACAAGAAAAGCCCAAGAATATTGGAGTGGGTAGCCTATCCCTTCTCCAGGGGATCTTCCCAACCCAGGAATTGAACTGGAGTCTCCTGCATTGCAGGTGGATTCTTTACCAACTGAGCTATCAGGGAAGCCTTATGAGTTGGAATAGAAAAGATCATTAATAATTCTGGAAACACTATTGATGTCTCTTTTGTAAAAAAAAAAAATTTAAACAATTTTTAGCCACACCACATGCAGTATGTAGGATCTTAGTGCCTCGACCAAGGATTGAACCTACATCCCTTGCATTGGAAGCGTTAACCACTGGACCACCAAGGAAGGCCCTGATTTCTCTTGTTTTTAAAAAATGCTCCATGGAATAGGTATGAAATATAAAGTTTAAACAAACTAGACTCGATGATTTATTCCCCATCACTTTTTCTTTCTACATAGATTTCTGCTGTATTTTCCAGACAAAGGTTTGCTTCAGATTCCGGGGCCAAACCAGATCAGATGTAAGATACAGCAACAACAACTGTGTGTGTTTGTAGGTGTTGATACAGATAACAGGGGAAGAACTTGTATGGATGATTTGACTCTAGAATCTGGAGTTCTCCTCCCTTTACTTTCTCCTTTACAAGGTCATCTGCTAGCATTTCCTCACTTGTCACTTCGACACCCCCAACTGTAAAACTCCCTCCAAGGTCTTTCAACAGTCTTGAGTCAGTCATAACCCCAGTGGACCTTTGTTAGAATTATCTGTGCTTGTTAATAATTCTGTGGGCTTTGAACAGTTATGATGAGTGACTACCTGACTGAGTGCTCTAATAATTGAAACATTACTATGTTGGGAAAACTCTGATATGAAGACATTATTGTGGAAAAGAAGGTAATGGTTGTAATAGTGACAGTCTTTTCATGTGTTCACTGAGAGGTGGGTTATTACAAGCTAACAGTTGCTCTAAATAAAAGAACCTCACTTAGGGAATGCTACAGTCTGGATGCTTGTGTTCTGCCTAAATTGATAGGTTAAAATCCTAGCCCCCAGGGTGATGGTATTGGGAGGTGGGGTCTTTGGGAAGTGACTAGGTAGTGAGTGTGGAGCCCTGGTGAACTGGAAAGGTGCCCCCATCAACAGACCACAGAGAGCTTACTTGCCCCTCTGCCATGTGTGGTTACAGTGAGAAGGCCATTTATGAATGAGGAAGCAGGCTTTTACCAGACACAGAACCTAACCAGCTGGCAGTCTGATCTCAGATTTCCAGCCTCCAGAAATGTGAGAATTACATTTCCAGTGCTTACAAGCAATTTCTGTTGTTTATAAGCCATCCAGTATATTGTTATAGCAGCTCAGATGGACTAAGATGGAATAAGTTCCCTATAAGATTAAAGATTTCAGAAACTCTTTAGGGCGAGGCTCAGGAAAAAGAAGCTAGCATAGCTTTGTGGTTTACAGAAGGGCTCTCAAGTCATATTTTTCTGGATTCAGATCTCAGTTTCATATTTATTAACTTATATGGTTTTAGGCAAATTGCTTAAAACACCAGGTTTTACTCATTGGAATAAAATGATTATTTATGGATCTGAATCAATGTGCTGGGAAAGTACACTCCTTGCTCTTAAGAGTGGTGTTACTAGTGAAAATGAAAATGCAAGTTGCTCAGTCATGTCTGAGTCTTTGCCACCCCATGGACTATACAATCCATGGAATTCTCCAGGTCAGAATACTGGAGTGGGTAGCCTTTCCCTTCTCCAAGGGATCTTCCCAACCCAGGGATTGAACCCAGGTCTCTGCCTGCAATGCAGACAGATTCTTTACCAGGTGAACCACCAGGGAAGCCCGGTGTTACTATGGTGTGTCCTAAAAGTAACTGCCAAATTACTGTGACACAGGCCCTACGGGGTTTCTTGGTTCTTACTGCAAGTCTGTGGTGATGATGGGTGGGAGGGACAGGGTGCGGTGGTTGAGAAAGGTATTTTCAGGAGGGTCACATAAGGCTGTGCAACTTGTATTCAGCACCAGCATGGGGAGGGCTGGAATCCCATCCCACACCCAGTACATCAGTCCCTGTGCCCTAGCGCAGGGCTGCATCCACCCAGAGATGTCAGATGTCATATGGTTCCTACCACATGACTCATCTAGGCGCTGTCTGGACCAGTGGTGGACTCAGCATAAAGACACATCCTAATCTGGAATCATGTTTTTTTAACGGGATTTTAAAAATTGGTATAAAGTTAGGATTTAAGAGATACAGATTATAAAATCTGAAAAGCAGAACGTGGGTGCTACATTTCAAGTTCCTGCCCCAAAGTGCTCATTTGGAGTATGTATCTGCAAGATCTTTTTAGTTTCATTAATAACCAAGCCCTGTGTGTGTGTCTAAATGTGTACTTCAGTTCCTGTTGAAACAAGAATCCTAAACTTTCTGAATTCACATCACATAAACATAGTCTCTAAAGCATCTCTTTGGGTAAATACCAAAAGGAAGGCTCTTCATGCTTTTGGATTGGTTCTCCTCCTGTAATCTACAAGTTAATCTCCATAAAAAGCCTCACATGATTTGTGTGTGGCCCTGCTGCTCTGCATTGTATCTTCCTGTGTCTGAGTTTCTCACATAGTGCTATGAAGCAGGGAAAGGTTTTTTCCCCCTGGGTAGTAGGCAAAATGTACTTAGTATATGTATTGCTTAATGTATATATAAAGATCTCTTTTAAACCTAATTCTCTCTTTAAAGGTTTTATCTCCAAGTAGAATTATATTCTGGAGTATTGGGGTTAGGGCTTCAACATATGAATTTGCAAGGGGGCTCGGAGGAGGTGAGACAATTCAGCCCATAACTTTGGAGGTTTTGTTCCCCTTAGAGTAAGCAGGCACATGAACGATAACATCTCTTATGATCAGAGATTTGACTATGTATTGTGTTTATGACTGATTCTCTTAGAAGCAACTAGGGAATAATGCTTTCATGGGTATTCTTGGTTGGTTAGTTGTTTTGTTAGTCAGTGAGTCTGTCTGACTCTTTTGCAACCCCATGGAATGTAGCCTGCCAGGCTCCAGTGTCCATGGGATTTCCCAGGCAAGAGTACTGGAATGGGTTGCCATTTCCTTCTCCAAGGAATCTTCCTGACCCAGGGATCGAACCCACATCTCCTGCATTGGTAGGCAGATTCTTTACCACTGAGCCACCAGGGAGGCCTAGGTTATTTTCTGCAGCATTCTGCACATTGGGTTACTTAGGCAGTTTTCACCCCCACTCATTGATCTTCTGAGGTAGGTAGAAACCTACTTTCTGAATCTTCCTTTCCTCATCTTTCTGAATCCTTCCCTAGCAGTTGCTTGTTTATCAAGATGCCCCAACCTGGGAGCTATTATAAGTTGTCCAGGATGGCATGAATAAAAAGCTGCCATAAGTACCTGTGGAGTTGGTCCAAAATTTGAGTGTGCATTAAAATCACCCAGAGGAAATCCTAGACCCTCTGAGTCAGAACCTCCAGGGTCCCAAGCATCAGTACTCCATGCTTTCAGCTTTTCAGAAGATGCTGTTGCCTCCTAAAGTCTGAGAATCACTGAGCTACCATCATCTATTTTTTTTACATCAAATCACATTGCCCTGTGAAAGGAGGCTGACAGAATTTTCCAGAACTTCCCTGTGGAATCCAGGTCTCAGAACAGATGACCTGCATGCCTGAAAAGAACATTAGACAACAGAAGCAGATTTCTGGCAGCTGGTTGTAAATTTTCTTTTGAATTCTTCATCTCCATGAGAATCAAAAAGCAGAATTTATTAAAAGGTGCTTGCTCCTTGGAAGAAAAGCTATGACAAACTTAGACAACATATTAAAAAGCAGAGACATTACTTTGCCAACAAAGGTCCATCTAGTCAAAGCTATTGTTTCTCCCGTAGTCATGTATGGATGTGAGAGCTGGACCATAAAGAGAGCTGAGCACCAAAGAACTGATGCTTTTGAACTACGGTGTTGGAGAAAATTCTTGAGAGTCCCTTGGACTTGTTACCGAAGTAACAAAGGACTTGTTACTGAAGTTTTTCCTGACAGCACTTTGCAGAAAGAAATTTGGGCCAGGCTGAAAGCATATTCAAAGCTCCCCGCAAATGGCATGAAAATTTCCAAGCAGATCATCAGAAACAAGGAGAAAGAAAAGTTACATGCAGTTAACGTGGAAGAAAGCAGTGTCCTGAGGGAGAGGTCGCTGTCAGACAAGTGCATGATTGCCATTGTGAACTTCTTTTCCAAAAAAGCAAAGCTGTGATGACCAGCACGGCTCAGCTAAGTGTTTCTAGAGCTGTGTTGTACTACTGCTTCTGCTTTTCAATTCCTGAGCCAAATAAACCTCGCTGTGCCTTAAAAAAAAAAATGCAGGAAGATCAAACCAGTCAATCCTAAAGGAAATCAGTCCTCAATATTCACTGGAAGGACTGATGCTGAAGCTGAAGCTCCAGCACTTTGACCACCTGATGCAAAGAACTGACTCATTGGAAAAGACCCTGAAGCTGGGAAAGATTGAAGGCAGGAGGCGAAGGGGATGACAGAGGATGAGATGGTTAGATGACATCACCGACTCGATGGACATGAGTTTGAGTAAGCTCCGGGAGTTGGTGATGGACAGGAAAGCCTGGTGTGCTGCAGTCCATGGGGTCACAGAGTCAGACACTCAGTGACTGAACTGAACTGAACTGATTTGAACTTTATGAATAGTTTACCAAAGTTTACTACATTATCCTTTATCATAATGAGACAGGAGGGTCAATAGCACTGTTTGACTTTTCTTTCTCATTTACTGTGGTTCCCTTTTTCAGCTGTCACAATATAGAAACAAGCTATTGGGTATGTGGCTTATGTTGATTTTCTTTCTGTGCCTACTTCTGTATTTTGGTATAACTGCAGTAAGGAGTACATTTAAACAGTTTAGGGAAAATGTTAGAGGCAGTAGCTTCTTGGTTGACTTTCTGTTGTAGTTTTCCTAATGTTTGCACCTTGGCAACCAGGAGACCTTCTAGATCAGTGGGACCAGCTCATCTGGGGCTGAGCTGGGTCAAGAAAGGTGAGCAGGAAGGCAGTGAAGGCCACTTCCTTGTGTGCACCTCCTAGAGAATGTCTAGCTTCCACGTCCTGCCTCTCTCCTGACTAGTTTGCAGACTTGAGCCTTCAAGTGAACTTAGACCTTCATCTCATTCGGGATCCATGGCTTCATGTTGGTAGGTCTTGGGAAGGAATGACTATCTCTGAACATCTTCAAAGGCCCCTTTCTATATAATTGCAGTGCACTTTACTCATCCTATTGTGAATGAAATGATAGCTTTTTCAGGGCTCCAGGAGAGCAGTACTGGGCCTGGGACCTGCAGAGACCAATGACTAGCAGAGACTCTACGACTAGCAGAGACCAACAAGCAGGCCCCTAACGCTCTGGTGTGTGATGCTGTCCTTTAACTTCCCCCTTACCTTCTGTGGTAGTGCTGCCCAAGCCCTCCTTGCATCCATCACCATTTCTTGTCTTGTCCTTCAAAAATTATTCATTCTCTGTCCTATTTATGTAAAAAAATATTTATATTTTATTCCATCTGTATCTATCTCAAAAATTATTAATTCTATACTTGCAGAGTAGCATATGTTGGCTGCTAACTTAAGCAGATAACTAAAGCTCAACTCCATACTAGCAAACTCGTGTACTTTCCTCGTGTCACATAAGGTGGTAACCTGATTGTAATGTATACATCTTAAAGGAGTTAGTCTTTTAAACAAATACTTACAGTTTTGTGGGGTTTTATCTAACTGATAAATCTACAGGACATTATAAAAATGTTGGAAAATAGAGAAGAGCACAAGGAAGTAATTAAAGTGATTTATAATTCCACAATTTGAAGAAAACTACATTTTGATGTGTATTATTCAAGTCTTTATTTCAAGATGTTTGTATGACAGCCTTGCTCATTCTCTTCCCTTTACAGATTTTTTTCTACCTAAAATGATATGTATGCTTTTCATCTCATTAGATAGCCTTCTAAACTCTGTGATTATGTAGCCGTCACTATCTCATTTTTGCACCTTTAAATTATTTTTGAATTTCTGTGAAAACTGTGGTGATGAAAATATTTACAATGATGAGCTTCATATAACTCTGAATATATGCTTAGAATAAATGTACCTAAAACAAATACACATTTTAAAAGCTTTTAATACATATTATTCACCTGCCCTTCTACAAGGGTTTTTATCCATTTGTCCTCCTATAAGCATTTTTTTTCAGAGTTCCCAGAATTCTCTTTTAAATTATTATTATTATTTTGGCCACAGCCTGTGGCATGCAGGATCTTAGTTCTCCAACCAAAGACTGAACCCAAGCCCCCTGCACTGGGAGTTCAAATCTCAACCACTGGATTGCCAGGGGAGTCTCTAAATTATTATTTTTAAAAATTCTTGCCAGCTTGATGACCAAAAAAAATTTCAGTGGCTTACCTTGCATTTCTTTGTTTTGATACTGAAGTCCCCCATGCCTCACTATTTTACATCTGCTGGAAATAATTGAAGGTAGTGATTAACCACGGCCACTCTAGAGCTGGACTAGTCACTTACTGGTGACCTTGGGTATATTCCTCGTCTCCCTAAACTCACTTACCAACTCTGATAATGACAATACCTACTTCATGAAGTCCGTATGAAGATTAAAGACAGTATCACATGAGAAGTGCTCAGAACATGCTTTCTGGCATTACGATAAGTACCTGGTACCTACTAACTATCTCCATATTCTCTGGCATTTATTTTTCTTCTTATATGAATTGCCTTTTCATTGTCTTTGCTAGGGCAAGTGGTTTTTCTGGTTTTAATTTTTTTTGGTTTGGAGGGGCAAGAGTTTTTAATATAGTAAGTATGTTAACTCATTATCTACTATATATTACAATCCCCTCACCCCCACCAACTTGTGCTTTGTCTTTAAATTTTATTCAAAATGAGGAAATATTTAGGTATCAGGCAATTCAGGCCAGGGAAGGCATAGTTTTGGTCCAGCCTGGTTCTTTTTTCTGCCTCTTAATTGTGCTTCTTGGAGTCACTTTCCCCTCAGTGAGAACGTCTGGTATTGATCTTTATCATCAGAAAGCAGAAAGGGCATTTTAAGCAGGATAACTTGTTGTATTAAAAAGCACCACTATGGAATAAAACTTTGCTTAATTTATATAACTAATGGTCATGGCAGATGAGAATCCATGGTTAATATGTCACCATTTTCCATTTATCACTGAATCCAAGTTGTCAGCATTCCATTAGTGGTGTTGTGAAATTAATTACTTCAACTTGAGGGAAGCTTTTGAGATCAAGATCCCTGATAGCCTGAGTAGCCATTAAATGCTACTACTTTTCTCCTGTTTCCTGCAAATTATATAACAGAAGTCTTTCTAGCCACAAAATCTTGTCTAAAAGGGGCAAGTGTTCATTATTTTGGCATATATACATTATTAATGAAAGTTTTTCACTTCACTGGAAAAACTATGGACACAGAGAACATTATTTTGCCTTGCTAAACAGGGAATTGATCAGAACCACCCTTTAAAAAGCATGGAAATTCTGCTTGAGCTGCCAACTTATTTCAAAAAGCTATTAAAAATGGGCCAATATTGCGCTGTGTGATGGGTATATGGGAGTGTGTTATATTATTGCTAGTAGGCTTGTGTATGATTGAAATTTTCTATATAAAACTTTTTTTTTAAAGCAGTTTTGTTAACAACATTTACCACTAGAGATATTGGGAAAAATTGAACGTCTTTTACTTCTGATTCTTCCTCTGGCTTTTGCCATTGATTCCCACATAGATAAATATCTTCTTTCTGCTCACCCCTCCTACTTATTAAAATCACATCAGTCAGTCAGTGAAATTTGCTCAGTCATGTCTGACTCTTTGTTCCATGAACTGAACTCTCCAGGCCAGAATACTGGAGTGAGCAGCCTTTCCCTTCTCTAGAGGATCTTCTCAACCCGGCATGGAACCAGGTCTCCTGCATTGCAGACGTATTCTTTACCAGCTGAGCCACACTTAAATATTTCCTGATCTCTTTTACTAAGTATCGTTCATTAGCTTGTATTTTGGGATTTTCCCCAAAATATTTTTAAGCACCGAGTCTCAAACACAAATTGAAGTATGTATTGGTGATATTGGGCCTAAGAGCAAGGAAATTTCAACTTCCAAATTTTATACTCCCTTATTAGATTTTCATCATTGTTCATTTTGTTGTTTTACTTTAAGCAGGTTCAATTTTTTTAAGATAAAAAATTAAACCATGATTTATATCATTAAAAAATTGTTATGATGTACAAGACTGAAGATGCTCACCAGTGCTGAAATAGACACAGAATAGACAACACTTAGAGTTGGTCTCAGAGCTTATAAATTGACTATCCTTATTTAACAATCTTTTCTTTTTTTGCTTCTTATTGGCCTTTATTTTTCTGCAAGTAGACTGAGGCTATCTGAGTGCTTGAACTTTGATATGTAAAGCAACATTTTCAGATGATGGATACTATATATGCTATAAGTTTAAATCAAGAGATAACAATAAATAGTGGTAAATAAAAGCTATTAGATGTCTCAACAGTAAAGAGTAAAATACAGAAATTATTCTTAAATAAAAAAATAAATAAAATGCAGAAAAAGAGCCAAAAAATATTCTGAAAGTCAAGGCAGAAATTCGTCATTAATGTGTCAATGTATTTTTTTATAAGTATGTATTTTGCTTATTTAACAATCTTTATCTTTGCTAAGGGCATCTCAGGTGGCCCTGATGGTAAAGAACCCACCTGTCAATGCAGGAGACATAAGAGATGTGGGATCAATCCATGGGTCAGGAAGATCGCCGGGAGAAGGGCATGGCAACCCACTCCAGGATGCTTGCCTGGAGAATCCTATGGACAGAGGAGGCTGGTGGGCCACAGTCCATAGGGTCGCAGAGTCCCACACGATTCAAGTGAATTAACACGCATGCTCGCATGCATACGTAGAGATAGGGCTTCCCTAGTGGCTCAGTGGTAAAGATTCCGCCTGCCAATGCAGGAGATGCCAGTTCGTATCTCCCTGTGTGGGGAGGATGCCCTGGAGGAGGAAATAGCAACCCACTCTAGTATTCTTGCCTGGGGAATCCTATGGACAGAGAAGCCTGGCAGGCAATGACTTCGGGGCTAAAACAAGGAAGAAAGAAGTGGCTGGGCCAAAGCGAGAAAGACCCTCAGCTGTGGCTGTGTCTGGTGGTGAAAGTAAAGCCCCATGCTGTAAAGAACAATGTTCCATAAGAACTACAGATACCTACAAGCTATAAAACACAAAGGTGATGTGACTCCCAGTCACATCAGTCCTTCACTCATAACCCAAATGTTGTGAACCGTTTAGCTCCTGTAGTGCATTTGTTACCTACGCCCAGGAGTAAAGAATTGAGAGTGAAGAGCAGTGAGCAGAATATTTCTCTATTTTAATCTTTAATTCTCTCAATGCAAATATTTTGACTTTCGCTAGAGGAATTTAACCTCCATGTTTCCATTTGCAGGCAAAATGAAGGACCGACTAGGAGAACTCGTGGAGTTAACCAAGCAGTTTGACCAGCAGTTCCCGGACGACGACGATGATTTTGACTCGCCGCACGAGGACATCGTGTTCGAGACCGACCACATCCTGGAATCCTTTAATGAGGACCGACTAGGAGAACTCGTGGAGTTAACCAAGCAGTTTGACCAGCAGTTCCCGGACGACGACGATGATTTTGACTCGCCGCACGAGGACATCGTGTTCGAGACCGACCACATCCTGGAATCCTTCTACCGAGACATCCAAGACCTTCAGGAGGAAAACCAGCACCTGATTGCCGACGTGAGGCGGCTGGGAAAGCAGAACACCCGCTTCCTCACGTCCATGCGGCGCCTCAGCAGCATCAAGCGGGACACCAACTCGATCGGCAAGGACATCAAGGCCCGCGGTGAGAGCATTAACCGCAAGCTGGGCGCCATGAAGGCGCTGAGCGAGCAGGCGGAAGTCCAGCACGGCGCGCACTCGGCCGTGGCGCGCATCGCGCGTGCGCAGTACAGCGCGCTCGCCCGCACCTTCCAGGCCGCCATGCACGAGTATAACTGCGCCGAGATGAAGCAACGCGAGAACTGCAAGATCCGCATCCAGCGCCAGCTGGAGATCATGGGCAAGGACATGTCGGGCGACCAGATAGAGGACATGTTCGAACAGGGCAAGTGGGATGTGTTCTCCGAGAACATGCTGGCCGACGTGAAGGGCGCGCGGGCAGCTCTCAACGAGATAGAGAGCCGCCACCGGGAGCTGCTGCGGCTGGAGGGCCGCATCCGCGACCTGCACGACCTCTTTTTGCAGATGGCCCTGCTCGTGGAGCAGCAGGCGGACACCCTGGACGTCATCGAGTTCAACGTGGAGAAGACCGTCGAATACACTGGGCAGGCCAAGGTGCAGGTGCGCAAGGCTGTGCAGTACAAGAAGAAGAACCCCTGCCGGACGATCTGCTGTTTCTGCTGCCCCTGCCTCAACTAGCAAGTGGCCCTGGGCCGCCACACCTCCATCCCCGAGCGGGATGGACGGGGAAGCGCGCTCTGGGGGTAGACTTTGAGGCCATCTGTCCTGGGGTGAGTTTCGCTAATCACTATGGACCTTAGCCCTTAGAGAAAGGCAAAAAAAAAAAAAAAAAAAAAAAACCCCAAACACGAGGTGCAAGAATTCCAGCCCATCTGTACTTGGAACAAGGGTGGATCCCACCCGCTGATTCTTCAGTCAACGACAGATGCCAGCTGAAGTTTTCTGAGGTCGTTTAAAGGGCACATAGCACTCTTGCCTCTGAAAGGAAGCCAGATAAGGAACTGACGTTGTGACTTAACTCTACAGTAGATGTCCAAAACATGTTTGTACAAGAACCTCTAGCCGGAAGTCAATTCTGGATTGGCTCACAGTATGAACTTGTCATCAAAATTCCAGTTCGTTTACCTTATCCTGAAAGTACCTCGGTTCTGTTCCTTTTCGAGTGAAACAGACCTTGGGAAAAACTGCACATCTTCCAATTCTGAGTCTTCCTCTGGTTTATGCTATGCAATCCCTATCTGAATGTATATCTTCTGCTCACATCCTCTACTTACTAAAATCACGTTTAACACTTATTATTTCCTTACCTCTTTACTTTCGGTATCTTCCATCAGAATACATAATGGGATTTTCCCCCCCAAAGTTTTTTGAGCACTCAATATTGAACAAGCACTCAAATTGAAGTATGTATATCACATATATATTTTTCATAAAAGTAATTTAAAAATTATCTTTTTACTTGATAATTATGAATGCACTTACATGTAAATGTAAAGTACCAATATTTACTAACGTATGTACATAATGACCAGTTGGTTTAGCTTTACCTTTGTAAATATGATATATAAACATCAAGAAAAGCATTTTTACTGTATTGATGTTGGTTTGCTTGTTTTGAGTTTATCTTGTTTCTGTCTGCATCTCCATAGTTCAGTTTGGATCAAAACCACCCAAGTTTATTTTGAGTTGGTTGGTTATGGTGGTAAAGAACAGATATCAAACACTGAAAATGCATACAGAGTTAGAAATATTTTTTTAAAAGGTCTGAGAAATAATTACTTGTGTTTTACTGTGACCCATTCCTTTCATGCATTGAAACATAGTAATTTAAAATAGGGATTCCGTGGTGGCACAGAGGTTAAAGCATCTGCCTGCAATGTGGGAGATCTGGGTTCTATCCCTGGGTCAGGAAGATCCCCTGGAGAAGAAATGACAACCCACTCCAGTATTCTTGCCTGGAGAATCCCATGGACGGAGGAGCCTGGTGGGCTACAGTCCACGGGGTCGCAGAGTCAGATACGACTGAGCGAATGATCTTGTTTTTTCAAGTTAAATAAACATTACATTATAAGCATGCTTTTTATGTATTTGTGTCCTGACCATTTAAATCTTTGTCTAACTTTTCAATTATTGTTCTAAAAATTCTTCTACCACTTTGTTTGAGGCTGCAACTGGTGAATGGACCTCTGAATGGGGGAGGGCGGAATGAAAAAGAATTCACACGGGGATGTGTTGCTTTCTCTCCTGAGTTATTAGTAATAATTTAGCAGAATCATCATGTTTTGGAGATTTGGTTTATTTGCAAACTTTGTAATATCCTTACCTACACTCACCATGTTTCCTGTCTTCTTTATGAATCAACTCTGAACTCTTTCTATTCATTGTTTAGTAGATGAGAGGGTTTGTTTAGTGGTCATTATTCTCAGGTGCTTCAGACAGTGAAATTTTAAAAGGAGTAGAAAGAATATCTGAACTCTTTGGAACTCACTAACTAATCTGCTTAAGACCATGAAATCTAGCCCTGCTCCTAATTTTAATTTCATGGTTAATATGAGAATTGTGGAAACCAAGTCCCACTGGATTCTTCTTAGACTTCTCCCAATTCTTTCTCAGCTAATTCCAGGGATTATGTTTCACCTTTGACCTAATTCCCTTTCTCTAAAAAAAAAGTTCACACAGCTCCATTACTAAGTCTTGCATGGTAGTGAAGAGATACTGGGAATACATGACATGGGCTATTACTAGTTTCCATAAGAGAGAATACTTCCTGAGTTTACCCCATAATGCATTTTCTTTGTTTGGAACCATTCATGCAAGTCAAGGAGTTTGCTGGTTCTGTGTATTTTAAAATTTTTCACATTGTAAAGTTAGGTAAAAATTTCATTTTAATATACTCAGAGATTTGTGAACTGTTGCTTATTGAAAAGGCAAGAATTTCTCTTCTTGCTCTTCAGTAACTATCCAACTGTGGCATAGCAGAAAAGAACACAGATTCAGGACCACACTCTCTGGGTTAAATCATGACTTTGCCACATACCAGCCATATGACTTGTGCCTGTTTGCTCATCTGTAAAAAGGATATGATAGAACCTACTTCCTAAAGTTGTTGGAAGAAGTAAATGACTAAATATGTAAGGGTACTTAGGATAGTGCCTGGCACATGCTAAGTACTATATTCATTATTGTTATTGCATAACTTTCTTGTAGACTGATGGAGCTGCTATTAATTAATAGCTATCATCACTTCATGGGAAATAGATGTGGAAACAGTGTCAGACTTCATTTTTGGGGGCTCCAAAATCACTGCAGATGGTGATTGCAGCCATGAAATTAAAAGACGCTTACTCCTTGGAAGAAAAGTTATGACCAACCTAGATAGCATATTGAAAAGCAAGAGACATTACTTTGCCGACTAAGGCCCGTCTAGTCAAGGCTATGGTTTTTCCTGTGGTCATGTATGGATGTGAGAGTTGGACTGTGAAGAAGGCTGAGTGCCGAATTGATGCTTTTGAACTGTGGTGTTGGAGAAGACTCTTGAGAGTCCCTTGGACTGCAAGGAGATCCAATCAGTCCATTCTGAAGGAGATCAGCCCTGGGATTTCTTTGAAAGGAATGATGCTAAAGCTGAAACTCCAGTACTTTGGCCACCTCATGCAAAGAGTTGACTCATTGGAGAAGGCTTTGATGCTGGGAGGGATTGAGGGCAGGAGGAGAAGGGGACGTCAACAAAGGTCCGTCTAGTCAAGGCTATGGTTTTTCCTGTGGTCATGTATGGATGTGAGAGTTGGACTGTGAAGAAGGCTGAGTGCCGAATTGATGCTTTTGAACTGTGGTGTTGGAGAAGACTCTTGAGAGTCCCTTGGACTGCAAGGAGATCCAATCAGTCCATTCTGAAGGAGATCAGCCCTGGGATTTCTTTGAAAGGAATGATGCTAAAGCTGAAACTCCAGTACTTTGGCCACCTCATGCAAAGAGTTGACTCATTGGAGAAGGCTTTGATGCTGGGAGGGATTGAGGGCAGGAGGAGAAGGGGACGACAGAGGATGAGATGGCTGGATGGCATCACGGACTCATGGACGTGAGTCTGAGTGAACTCCAGAAGTTGGTGATGGACAGGGAGACCTGGCGTGCTACGATTCATGGGGTCACAAAGAGTCGGACACGACTGAGCAACTGAACTGAACTGATTAACTTCTGAGGAAAAATACATGCTTATAAGGGCTTCCCTGGTGGCTTAGATGGTGAAGAATCTGCCTGCAATACAGGAGACCTGAGTTCAATCCCTGGGTTGGGAAAATCCCCTGGATAAAGGAATGGCTACCCACTCCAATATTCTTACCTGGAGAATTCCATGTACAGAGGAGCCTGGTGGACTACAAACCATGGGGTCATGAAGAGTTGGCCACAACTGAGCAAATAACACTTAAACTTCCATTATTCTGTTAATAATCTTTAATAAAATAGAAGAAACCAAGACCTTATCTTTTCTGAATATTAGGGTTTAAATTTTTTTTTACAATGAAAGAGCTGTTTTCACAGTGGCATTTCATGCCTTCTTATATTCGAGTATGTTAGGAAGATGAAATAAGGTGTTCCACTCAAAAAAAGCAGGAAGCAGCTGTTCTGCTCCATGTGAGAGTGCTTTCCCCTGATCCTTCCAAGCTATGAGTCAGAAAGTCCCAGAAGTTCAGCTGTGGGGTCCAGGTCACAATAGACCAAAGACTCTTCCCATATCCTACCCTATTTCCTCAAAGCCCTTCCTGGCTCTGACTGTCCTGCTTGGGGTGGGTGAAATGCTGGCTTTTTCCTTAAGAAAGGGGGCTCCAGTGCCACGAACAGGTGCTGAGAGTGGGCTTTGCCTCATCCTGTGATGCTCACTTGGTAAACTCTGAAAGTTGCCTGTGGGTAAGAAGCAGACTTTGCGGCAAACCTGGAAACTTCATGCCCTATGTCACTTAGGTTCAAAATGAAAGAACCAGTCACAAAGAACAATAGATCCTTCAGGGGCTGAAGGCAAAATCTTTTAAAGCTATTTTTTTTAAAACCTTTTTGCTTTAAAAGGTTTGGTTGCACCAGGCCTTAGTTGCAGCACACAGGATCTAGCTCCCTGACCAGGGATTGAACCCGGGCCCCCTGCATTTGGAGTGCAAAGTCTTAGCCACTGGACCACCAAGGAAGTCCCTTAAACCTTTTTTTTTTAATCTTTCATATTTTACTTTTTAAAATTAGAGGCTAATTAAAATATTATGATGGTTTTTGTCATACATCAACATGAATCAGTCATAGGTATACATATGGCCCCTCCCTTTTGAACTTCCCTTCCATTCCCCTTCCCATTCCACCCCTCTAGGTTGTCACAGCTCTGGCTTTGGGTTCCCTGCAACATATACTGGACTTCTACTGGCTATCAGTTTTACATATGGTAATGTATAGGTTTCAGTGCTATTCTCTCATATCATCCCACCTTCTTCTTCCCCCCACCATGCCCCACCCTCGCCAGCTTAAAGCTATTTTAACATTGAAATGGCTCTTAACTAGCGAAAAGCCACAGACTTTAGGTGGTGACAACTCCAGGAATGTAAATAATAGGAAAGATGCTCACCTTGGATACATCAGTATCCAGGATAAAAAGAGTTAGAATTTTTAAAAAGCTGATCAATAACATTAAAATGTTTGAACTGTGACATCACAAGAGTTAGTTTATAGTCTCTCAAGTTAACAACTTGGAAAGAGAATAGGGTTCTTCTTGTGTCGATGCTTTATATATACTTAAAAACAGTTCCAATGCTTTGTAGTTAAATGTCACATGCAAAGATTCTTCAGGCTCTACAGTATAAACTTACTGTCTTGACAGGCAACTACTGAATATTGTGCATAGCTTAAAAATAATAAAATAGAGTACCAGTAGTCTTGATTTCTCTGTATAAATTCTGCCATTCTACTTTCTATTAATACTATCAGAACTCTCTCTTCAAACTATGAAAGGTAAATATTAATTGATAAAATAAGAACCTAATGCATAGCAGAGGAAACTCCACTCAGTGATCTGTGGTGACCTAAATGGAAAGGAAATCCAAAAAAGGGGGATATATGTATATGTATGACTGATCCACTTTGCTGTACAGCAGAAATTAACACAGCAGTGTTGCCGTAAGCAACTCTACTCCAATTAAAAAAAATATGTAAGGTATCTCAAACTGCAGCATGCAAGTCTCTCATTTGTAATCAAGGTGATAGTTTAAAACATGCATTTATAATCAGAATAACAGTTGACTTACTTTTGATAGCAGAATTAAAAATCATTGGAATTAATAAAATAGGACTATTAGAATGGAAAATAAATAAGATCTAGAATATAACTGCACCATCATATAAAAATTGAGTATCTTTATTAGCAACATGTGTTATGAAGAATGAACAAGATGTCTTTATACACATAACAATGTGCTGTGTGTAGTCGCTCAGTCATGTCCAACCGTTTGGGACCCCATGGGCTGTAGCCCACCAGGCTCCTCTGTTCATGGGATTCTCCAGGCAAGAATACTAGAGTGGGTTTCTATACCCTCCTCCAGGGGATCTTTCCAACCCAGGGATCAAACCCAGGTCTCCCACATTGCAGGTGGATTCTTTACCATCTGAGCCATCAGGAAAGCCCATAACAATATCTATTGGCATAACACTTTTTTTTGGCTGCACACCTGGGGGGTTATCAATTCCCCAACCAGAGATCAAACACAGGCCCTAGCAGTGAAAGCCCAGAATCCTAACCACTAGGCCACCAGGAAACTCCCCTATAAATGCTTTGACTTCATTATTTTCATGACAATTCCGTGAAGTAATATTACCTTCTCATTGTTTTTTTAAAGTGGAAACTAAGAAGCAGTCTTATGCTGGGTGCTGGGCCCAGAGTAGGGGCAGTGTCCTGGGAGCAGGGGTAGGTCTTGGTGAGAGGAAGACAGACAAGACTGGAGAAAAAGCTACTTGAGGAGAAGCAGATCATCCAAGAGAATGGTCAGTCCAAGAGACTTCATGGAGAGAGAATGAAAGCCTGTCTCAGGGACTGAAATCGGCAGAATTGGGGTCAAATTGGGACCAGGAAGACTCTGTACCTTATTAAAGGTACAGACTAAGGTGGGCTGCAAAGAAAGCTATAAAACTGTTTTAAATTTCAGTTTTAAGAAGGGATTTTTTTTTTTTATTCTTTCAGCCAAACAAAGATTATTTTCAAAATTATGCATGAGGGCTTCCCTGGTGGTCCAGGGATTAAAAATCTGCCTGCCAATGCAAGGACATGGATTCACTCCCTGTCCAGGAAGATTCCACATGCTTCGGAGCCACTAAGTTCACTCGCCACTACAGAGCCCAGGTGCTGCAACTACTGAAGCCTGCACGCTGGGGCCCAAGCTCCCCCAAAAGAGAAGCCACTCAATGAGAAGCGCATGTACCACAATTAGAGAGTAGCTCCTGCTCGCTGCAACTAGAGAAAAGCCTGCACAGCAACAAAGACCCAGCACAACCAAAAGTAAATAAAATAAAAAATATTTTTAAATTGTGGACAAAATATGTTGGCTCAGGTTTCAGCTATCCATATTCCTCTCTCATATGGCATCTAGTGGGGCCATTTACACAAGATACTAGTGTAAAAATTTGGTCATAAAAGACTGTGTTTCAGGGCAGTGGCTTTGGTCATCAGTCCTAGACTGTCCACAGTCACTGAGGTCTTTTTATGAGGCTGCCCTGAGATGCGTCAGTCCATTTTCCTAAGTATGTCAGGCTTACAGATTCCTTAGGGATCCGTAATACTTGTTCAGTACAAAAAAAAAGTTCAACTTCAGGCAGATGGAGCAGAGAAATAACTGGCAAGGCCATTCCTTCTCCTGCAGGAGTTGAAGATCAAGGAGAGATCGGAGGACCCCAAACTGCCCATCCTTTGAGCTTTTCTGGGCTATGAGGCCTCACTCTCTGCCTTTGGAAACCATCCTGGCAGAACTACTGTTAATGTTCTCCCAGCTGCCAGCAGCTGGTGCTCCAACACTTTCAAAAGACGGTTTGGGACCAAATCAAGGAAAGAATCTCCAGCGGGTAGAGAGGATATAGGAGGAATGTCACCTCTAGATAAAAAGCCTGCACGTGACAAAACAGGAATTTCTCTTGCAGTGAGGCATGTTTAACTAGTTCATTCTTTTGCCCTGCCCTGTGGTTTACCCCGTCTAAAGCATCCTTAAAAGGGAACAGATGAGGTTACAGAGCCTCTCTTTCGAGATTTTCATCACACTTGGTAAGCCGGTTCATGGAAGAAACCTGTCAAACAAGAAATGTTACTGGGTGGCAAGATGTTAAAACAGGCACCAGGGCAGGAGAAAGTAACACCGTCTGCGAAATGAAACAAAGTGCCTGTTCTTTCAATGCTGGGACTCCTCATTTTTTTTTTTTATTCTTTCAGCCAAACAAAGATTATTTTCAAAATTATGCATGAGGGCTTCCCTGGTGGTCCAGGGATTAAAAATCTGCCTGCCAATGCAAGGACATGGATTCACTCCCTGTCCAGGAAGATTCCACATGCTTCGGAGCCACTAAGTTCACTCGCCACTACAGAGCCCAGGTGCTGCAACTACTGAAGCCTGCACGCTGGGGCCCAAGCTCCCCCAAAAGAGAAGCCACTCAATGAGAAGCGCATGTACCACAATTAGAGAGTAGCTCCTGCTCGCTGCAACTAGAGAAAAGCCTGCACAGCAACAAAGACCCAGCACAACCAAAAGTAAATAAAATAAAAAATATTTTTAAATTGTGGACAAAATATGTTGGCTCAGGTTTCAGCTATCCATATTCCTCTCTCATATGGCATCTAGTGGGGCCATTTACACAAGATACTAGTGTAAAAATTTGGTCATAAAAGACTGTGTTTCAGGGCAGTGGCTTTGGTCATCAGTCCTAGACTGTCCACAGTCACTGAGGTCTTTTTATGAGGCTGCCCTGAGATGCGTCAGTCCATTTTCCTAAGTATGTCAGGCTTACAGATTCCTTAGGGATCCGTAATACTTGTTCAGTACAAAAAAAAAGTTCAACTTCAGGCAGATGGAGCAGAGAAATAACTGGCAAGGCCATTCCTTCTCCTGCAGGAGTTGAAGATCAAGGAGAGATCGGAGGACCCCAAACTGCCCATCCTTTGAGCTTTTCTGGGCTATGAGGCCTCACTCTCTGCCTTTGGAAACCATCCTGGCAGACTACTGTTAATGTTCTCCCAGCTGCCAGCAGCTGGTGCTCCAACACTTTCAAAAGACGGTTTGGGACCAAATCAAGGAAAGAATCTCCAGCGGGTAGAGAGGATATAGGAGGAATGTCACCTCTAGATAAAAAGCCTGCACGTGACAAAACAGGAATTTCTCTTGCAGTGAGGCATGTTTAACTAGTTCATTCTTTTGCCCTGCCCTGTGGTTTACCCCGTCTAAAGCATCCTTAAAAGGGAACAGATGAGGTTACAGAGCCTCTCTTTCGAGATTTTCATCACACTTGGTAAGCCGGTTCATGGAAGAAACCTGTCAAACAAGAAATGTTACTGGGTGGCAAGATGTTAAAACAGGCACCAGGGCAGGAGAAAGTAACACCGTCTGCGAAATGAAACAAAGTGCCTGTTCTTTCAATGCTGGGACTCCTCAGTAGGGGAGCTTCTTGGGTTTGGCACCCTGCCTTGGGTCTTATCAATATGTGAATAACTTTGCAACAAGTGTTCATTTCCAAAAAGAAACCACAGCTTTATTACCAAAAGTTGCATCCCCTCTCACTGATAAGAATTTCAGTGTTATATTAAATATGACTGGCAGAGCACACCGGGGAATATAAAAATGGTGATGAGAAATCCTTTCCTTCTTGATAAGAGACGAGGGGCTTAAAATCAATATGTTTGGAAGGAATGGTGTGAATGGTGTGAATGAATTTGATATTTAAAACAGGAAGAAGGAAGGATGACCTGTTCTTAAAATCAGAAAGCAAGATAACCCTGGGCACCCTATAGGGAGGAGGATCGGGGAACATGATGAAGTGGAAAGAAGTTGAAAGGGAAGATGAAAATACAAATGTAGATTTTTCAGTGAATTAACCTGATTGATTTTCATCTATGTGCTAAGAAATAGAAATTGTGAGCAAATGACTTACTTGGCTGATGTGTCAACAGTGACAATGGTTTCAACTAGAAGTTGGTAGGCTGTCTTCCTTTTTTCTCCTCTGTGTATGCCCTGTGAGTATAATTGGTTAAATTATGTACTATAACATTTTAGAATATAATTTTGTTTGGACCTAACCTTTCACTTCTCACTTTCATGCATTGGAGAAGGAACTGGCAACCCACTCCAGTGTTCTAGCCTGGAGAATCCCAAGTATGGGGGAGCCTGGTGGGCTGCCATACATGGGGTCTCACAGAGTCGGACATAACTGAAGCGACTTAGCAGCAGCAACCTAAATTCAGTGTAGTAAGTGGGTTGAAAATTTTGGAAATTTTTCTTAACACCTAAAGGCTTGTATAAATTTCTGATAGCTCAGAGTCTTTATACTCACTTGCATATTAATTTCTTTTCCTTTCACATTTTTTATAAAACAAAAATGAAAAAACTGTGCCTCAAAGTTTGATAAAATATGATTGTCACTACTCTCTTCATCCTACTATTACATTTTTCTTTAACAATAAATAAAACTGGGAGAGGCTGATGCTATTAATTCCATTTAGTCTATTGTTTCTTCACCTGGTCTGCTTTTTTATTCAGAAGAAAATTTATATGTATGTATATATGTAATAAAATGTATAATATATATAATTTCTCTTTTCAAAATTTTTACAACATTTAAAAACAAAATAGATACTACAGTTTACACCTTGAACAGTAACTCCTGGGATTAAAGGTACATCATGTAGCAACTGAACAACTGAACTGCCTTCTTTAAAAATATTGCTAAAATAAAAACAGAAGGACATATTCACGCATTCAGATATATATTACCATTTCCTCTGATTTATTTGACTGGAAAAAGAGGCTGTGATCTGCCAATGTCCAAATGCTCTTGTGGGCTTAGTTGACAGTGTTTGCCTTCTCCATAGCTACACTACACAGCTAAATTATCAAATGAGTAAGGCAACTAAGAATAAAGGGGGAGGGAAGTGACTGCTCCCCAGTGCTTGGCAGCATAAAAACACAGAGATACCACATTTATTTTTCAGAGTAGTGGGTCAAATGAGTTTGCCTACACACTGTCATGGGAAATGGCCAAGGGAGTGTATCTTGACTCTCCTCTCTGTACCTTCTTTGCAGGTGACCTCATCCATCCCATGGCTTCACTGCCTTATGGTGATAATTCTCAAACCTTTGTGGAGAGAAGACTGTTCACTGATGACCCAGCATCTGTCTTGAGTTTGCCTGACAAGGAGGAAACATACAGCTTTAAGTGCACTCAAGGTGTCCTAGTGCCATCAGCACGAGTGGGCCCCCTCCCTGAGCAGGTGGCCCCCAAGTTGGACTCTCTTTCTTCTAGTTGCAAGACCGCTCTTATGCTCACCTTTGGAAAATACTGCTTTTGAGTAGCAAGGGTGAGCTCATAATGATTGCACTGGGTCCTGCCCAAGGATATCCTAGGATCACTAGACATGACACCGTGGCACCTCCCTCCCACCAGCCTGTGGTTCTGCCTGCACCGTGGGACACTCAGACGTTTGCCTGAGCCGTTCACTCAATAATCTGTATCTTAAGCCTGGACTTGTCGCCTGAACTGCAGACTTTTATATCCTCCTGTCTACTTGAATTCCCTTCCTGAATGTCCCACAGACTCCTCAAACTCAGCTCTTTCTTCCTCCTCCAATGGACCTCCTTCAGTTAATAGAATCATCACCCTCCCAGATATCTAGAGGCAAAACATCAGAATTGCTTTCATTCAATTCTGTCCCCTCTGTCCACAACCAAAAAACAAATTAAAGAATTGCTGCTTATACTTTTTGAAAAAAGATGAATATTTGTGGGTTATTATGTGGTTAATGTAGGCTTCCCTGGTGCCTCAGTCGCTAAAGAATCTGCCTACAATGTGGGAGAATTTGATCCCAATGTTTGATCACTGGGTTGGGAAGATCTGAAAGAGGGCATGGCAAACCACTCCAGTATTCTTGCCTGAAGAATCCCCATGGCCAGAGGAGCCTGGCGGGCTGCATTCCATAGGGTCACAAAGAGTTGGACACGACTGAGTGACTAAACCACACACTGCTGCTGCTGCTGCTGAGTCGCTTCAGTCGTGTCCGACTCTGTGTGACCCCATAGACGGCAGCCCACCAGGCTCCCCCGTCCCTGGGATTCTCCAGGCAAGAACACTGGAGTGGGTTGCCATTTCCTTCTCCAATGCATGAAAGTGAAAAGTGAAAGGGAAGTCGCTCAGCCTTGTGCAACTCTTAGCGACCCCATGGACTGCAGCCCACCAGGCTCTTCCATCCATGGGATTTTCCAGGCAAGAGTACTGGAGTGGGTCACCAGTACTTCTCCAACCACACACACACGTGGTTAATTTAATCCAAAATGCACATGAGATACGTAAACTGTAAAAGTAGCTACAGTTTCCTGTCTGGATTTTTCAAAGTGACTCAACAAGAAAGTTTCACATTTCAGGAATTATGTTTTGATTTACATTTAAGATTATATAAGGACTTCCCTGGCTGCTTAGAAAGTAAAGAAACTGCCTGTAATGCAGGAGACCCCAGGTTCCATCCCTGGGTTGGGGAATCCCCTGGAGAAGGGGATAGCAACCCACTCCAGTATTCTTGCCTGGAGAATTCCATGGACAAAGGAGTCTGGTAGGCTACAGTCTTTGGGGTCACAAACAGTTAGACAAGACTGATTGACTAACACTTCACGTTTATATAACCATCAATGTGGTTGTTCATTCAATAAGTGTCTATTAAGTGCAGAGCTGATATTACTTAATTCTGGTCTAAACTTGCATACCTATTTCTTTCAAATACATAAGTTGCCTAGTACCAGCTTCTTGCAGATCTGTCATCCCAGCATAACTTTTAATAGCTTCTCCTTTCACTTTCACAAGTGTCTGAGTGTGTATGATAAATTGTATGGTCACTCAACATATATCTGATGTATAATTTGGGTGTCCCTTTGTATGACATCTTCTAAGTTCACTGTGCCCTTTAATACCTAGCCAATATAGTCTGAGTCCTCATTGTGAGTAGGCAGGAAGACTCTTGTGTTTGTTAGATTGTCCCTCTCCTTGTTAGATTGTTCCTCTCCTTGTAAGACCATGGGGACAGAAGATATGGCCTTTCTTACTGCCACTTCCTGAGGCTGTGTTTCCTACTTGCTAAAAACAGAAAGTAAAATGCCCCTAAAAAAATCAAGTATAATAATGCAAAGAAGAGAGAAAATTAAGAAAAACTAAAATGTTAAGTTCAACATTCAGAAAACTAAGATCCTGGCATCTGGTCCCATCACTTCATGGGAAATAGATGGGGAAACAGTGGAAACAGTGTCAGACTTTATTTTGGGGGGTTCCAAAATCACTACAGATGGTGATTACAGCCATGAAATTAAAAGACACTTACTCCTTGGAAGGAAAGTTATGACCTACCTAGACAGCATATTAAAAAGCAAAGACATTACTTTGCCAACAAAGGTCCGTCTAGTCAAAGCTATGGTTTTTCCAGTGGTCATGTATGCATGTGAGATTTGGACTGTGAAGAAAGCTGAGCGCCGAAGAATTGATGTTTTTGAACTGTGGTGTTGGAGAAGACTCTTGAGAGTCCCTTGGACTGCAAGGAGATCCAACCAGCCCATTCTAAAGGAGATCAGTCCTGGGTGTTCACTGGAAGGACTGATGCTAAAGCTGAAACTCCAATATTTTGGCCACCTCATGTGAAGAGTTGACTCATTGGAAAAGACGCTGATGTTGGGAGGGATTGGGGGCAGGAAGAGAAGGGAACGACAGAGGACGAGATGGCTGGATGGTATCACCGACTTGATGGACATGGGTTTGGGTGAACTCTGGGAGTTGGTGATGGACAGAGAGGCCTGGTGTGCTGCAATTCATGGGGTCGCAAAGAGTCAGACACGACTGAGTGACTGAACTGAACTGAAAATGTTAAAATCCAAATACAGGTTAAAATAGAAATATCATGTAAAGTGAACTATAGCAAGATAAAATAACTAGATTTAACTATAAAATAAAAATTAAAAGCTAAATAAAATGAAAGCATAAATATAGATTAAGAAAAAAATCTAAACTAAGACTAATATAACTTCAACCACATATAAAAGTAATAATACTTTTAAAGGAAATGCAAATAAAGGTAAAAGGAAGGAAAACTAGAGGCATAACACTTAAATAATAAAGAACTAAAATATAAATGGGACACATCCCTGGCGGTCTGGTGGTTAAGACTCTGAGCTCCCAGTACAGGAGATTCAGGTTTGACCCCTGGTCAAAGAACAGCTCCAGCATGCTATAACCAAAGATCCTGTGTGCCACAACTAAGACCCAGTACAGTCAATAAATAAGTAAATAGTGTAAAGTGTTTCTCACAGTAAAGTGATCTGAAGACACTGCTCCAAAAAACAAAATTTGTCTTTGATAAAACTGGAAAACAAAAGATGAGGGGGAAGGAAGGAGAGAAGGGAGTAAACAGCCCTGTAGAAAGCAGGCTAAAATTCCCAGTGGGCTTCTCTGTAGTTGAGTCCTAAATTGCTGGGAGGCAGAGGGCACCAGGCAATACAGACCTCCCTCCCCTGTTCGTCCCTTGTCTCATGTCCCAGCAGCCCTGCATCCCTTGGTGATACCTCCAGCCCTTAGCTTTCTGAAAGAACCTCATCACAGTTTCAGCAGAGTCAGAGCTGGTTGACCTCACACTTGCTCAGTCATCAACACTGTTCTTTGGAACCCAGAAGAAAAGCACACCAAGGTAGCTGAAAGGCCTGGGAAGCATTTGGTAATCCCCACTGTAAGCAAACAGAATGCTTCTCTTTCTCACCTTCAGATGAAAAATTATGTCCTGTTGTTAATGCCGTTTAGTGGTAATGTTATTCAGTCTGGTTCTTGGTCTCTTTGATCAACAGAAATTGGTAACAGGCCAGACAAGAAATTCGTGCAAAGCTTTAATGGGACTTGGGCTGCAGCTCAAGGGACTGAAAGCTAATAACAGATTCCGTCGCTGCTCCCTCAGCAGGGTGAGGGTGTCCTTAAATGGGGTGAGGGTAGGGCCAGATTTAGGTGCTGGGAGAGGGGTGGCTTAGGTGGTCTTCCCACCCCCTTGTGGCGTGTGTGCAGGGATCATGGGAAGTAACCCGCTTTAGCTCCTGACACCTCAGAAGTGGCAGTTGGGTTGGGTTTTTGATCTTATCAAACCAACTGTCTGTATACACAGTTATTTTTAGTCCCTTACAGTTGCTTTGTATCCTGTTACTTGAGGAGATGTCTGTCCAGGCCCAAGCACTGCAGCAAAGGGTCCCAGTTCCAGGTGCCAGCCTGTCACAATAATATTCTAAAAATCTATGACATGGTCATATTTCTTCATTATAGAGATAAAGAAGGGGTTTAAAGGAAGCTGGAAGTTGAAGTGTTTAACTGATGTTGAAATAAAAGGGTGTTAGAATGAAGTCAGGAAATGAGAGATTTCAGGGAAGGTGAAAGTGAAGATTCTGTCAAAGGCAAGACACAGCTAGAGAGAAGGCAGCTTCGGGGCTCTACACAGTAATTTATGTATTTATTTAAATAACAGAAAGATAGCAAGTGCATTCTCAGGAGACAGTCTCACTTAGGGGAAAAAAAGATAAATGATAAGACGTCATGCCAGTAATGGGGAATCAGTCAAAGATGGATTCTTGACCTTGGGGGAATACTGCAGAACCCTTCATGTACTCTACATGTACTGTCTGAGCCCTTAGGAATGTTTTGGCAGAAACTCTATGGTGAAAACAGTGCTACTATTTGAATGCATATATGTGGAATCTAGGAAGATGGTACTGATGAATGTATCTACAGGGCAGCAATGGAGACATAGAGAACAAACTAATGGACACAGTGGGGGATAGGGGAGATGGGGAGAACTGAGAGAATAGCATGCAAACTCATACATTACCATATGTAAAATAGATAGCCAGTAGGAATTTGCTGTGACACACAGGGAGCTCAAACCTGGGCTCCGTGACAACCTAGAGGGGTGGGATGTGGTGGAAGGTGGGAGGGGATTCATGAAGGAGGGAACATATCTATACCTACGTCTGATTCATGTTGATGTATGGCAGAAACCAACACAACATTATAAAGCAATTATCCTCCAATTAAAAATACATAAATTTTTTAAATTAAATAAATTTTAAAAATTAAAAAACATTTTAAATTTTAAAAATTTAATTAAATTTTAAAAATTTAATAATTTTTAAAAACCCTGAGCATGCCCCAGTTCTGAGACACAGATTCAAGAAGTTGGGCTGGGGCCTGAGAATCGGCATTTCCAACAAGTTCCCCAGTGATCCTGGTGTTCTGAGACTCACTGGCATGTATTTCAAGACATGCTAATTATCCCATATCGCAGACAGACTGGAGGTAAGTAGTTTCTGGCTAGCAGTGGCTCTCAGAGGTCGTTAAGAGCAAAGTTTCTTTCAAACACTTTTCTGACCTCATTGGGCGTTAGCTCCGCAGCCACAGGCTTGTCATCTTGTGGCCACAGGATGTTAACACAGTTCCAAGAATTTCATCTCACACCATGTCATTGAAGACAGGAAGAACAGGGGAAGGCATGGCACAAGCTTTCACTTCCCAAGACTCCTTTTTAAAATAAAAAAAGTTCTAAAAGAATACCTTTCTCAGAAGCTCCAGCCAACTTTCCTTATCTCCTGCTAGCCAGAACTAGATCACTGGTCCACTCTCCCCCTGATTCCCTGCCCCAGGCCAATTATTGGCAAGTGCCCAAGCACTGCAGCAAAGGGTCCCAGTTCCAGGTGCCAGCCTGTCACAATAATATTCTAAAAATCTATGACATGGTCATATTTCTTCATTATAGAGATAAAGAAGGGGTTTAAAGGAAGCTGGAAGTTGAAGTGTTTAACTGATGTTGAAATAAAAGGGTGTTAGAATGAAGTCAGGAAATGAGAGATTTCAGGGAAGGTGAAAGTGAAGATTCTGTCAAAGGCAAGACACAGCTAGAGAGAAGGCAGCTTCGGGGCTCTACACAGTAATTTATGTATTTATTTAAATAACAGAAAGATAGCAAGTGCATTCTCAGGAGACAGTCTCACTTAGGGGAAAAAAAGATAAATGATAAGACGTCATGCCAGTAATGGGGAATCAGTCAAAGATGGATTCTTGACCTTGGGGGAATACTGCAGAACCCTTCATGTACTCTACATGTACTGTCTGAGCCCTTAGGAATGTTTTGGCAGAAACTCTATGGTGAAAACAGTGCTACTATTTGAATGCATATATGTGGAATCTAGGAAGATGGTACTGATGAATGTATCT
This sequence comes from Madoqua kirkii, assembly GCA_006408675.1. Lineage (NCBI taxonomy): Eukaryota > Metazoa > Chordata > Mammalia > Artiodactyla > Bovidae > Madoqua > Madoqua kirkii. The sequence goes on from SJYC01061252.1 coordinate 55,644, forward strand.
ACAGGGCAGCAATGGAGACATAGAGAACAAACTAATGGACACAGTGGGGGATAGGGGAGATGGGGAGAACTGAGAGAATAGCATGCAAACTCATACATTACCATATGTAAAATAGATAGCCAGTAGGAATTTGCTGTGACACACAGGGAGCTCAAACCTGGGCTCCGTGACAACCTAGAGGGGTGGGATGTGGTGGAAGGTGGGAGGGGATTCATGAAGGAGGGAACATATCTATACCTACGTCTGATTCATGTTGATGTATGGCAGAAACCAACACAACATTATAAAGCAATTATCCTCCAATTAAAAATACATAAATTTTTTAAATTAAATAAATTTTAAAAATTAAAAAACATTTTAAATTTTAAAAATTTAATTAAATTTTAAAAATTTAATAATTTTTAAAAACCCTGAGCATGCCCCAGTTCTGAGACACAGATTCAAGAATTGGGCTGGGGCCTGAGAATCGGCATTTCCAACAAGTTCCCCAGTGATCCTGGTGTTCTGAGACTCACTGGCATGTATTTCAAGACATGCTAATTATCCCATATCGCAGACAGACTGGAGGTAAGTAGTTTCTGGCTAGCAGTGGCTCTCAGAGGTCGTTAAGAGCAAAGTTTCTTTCAAACACTTTTCTGACCTCATTGGGCGTTAGCTCCGCAGCCACAGGCTTGTCATCTTGTGGCCACAGGATGTTAACACAGTTCCAAGAATTTCATCTCACACCATGTCATTGAAGACAGGAAGAACAGGGGAAGGCATGGCACAAGCTTTCACTTCCCAAGACTCCTTTTTAAAATAAAAAAAGTTCTAAAAGAATACCTTTCTCAGAAGCTCCAGCCAACTTTCCTTATCTCCTGCTAGCCAGAACTAGATCACTGGTCCACTCTCCCCCTGATTCCCTGCCCCAGGCCAATTATTGGCAAGAGGCCAACAATAATTTACCTCATGGGGAAGAGGGGGGAATCTTCCTTCTTTGAAATCAAACTGGGAATGAAAAGCATCAAACAGGGACTATCCAGGAGTCCCCTTCCAGCCAAGCGGCCTGCTAGATGCTCTCCATGTGGTTTTTCACTCAATTCTCACAACATTTCTTGAGACAGGTATTATCAGTCCCACTTTACAGATGAGGAAATTGAGACTTGAAGACATTAAGTATATCGTCTACACAGCTTGGGAAAAATCAGAATTTGAACTAGATCTATTGACTCCACAGACTAAATAATGTCTTTATATTATGACATCCTGCTTCCTTGTGTTTCATCTGTAGAAAAATCACTGCTGTCATAACAACAACCCTTAGACAAAAAAGGTAATTTATATGCTGCTTAATATATAGGAAATATGTATTCTACATTTTATGAGTTTTCAGACAAGCTCTATACCTCAGGAAATTATGTTATTAACAATAATATGGTATCACACCTTGTTATCACACACACTAATGTTACCACAGACCTTAATTATTAAATAAACAAGATCAAACAGAGTGATATGGATGCTTCTAAAGTCTAATTTGGAACTTCCTAAGTTTTGTACACTCATATTTGTAGGTAAATGTAACTGACACTTACTCATTTCACTTTACAATTCAATGTGTAGTGGGGAGGTAGGGTTTATGCTGAGCCTTGAGGAGAGTTGAGCAGGAAGAAGCAGGAGGAGAGAGACAGAAAATGGCTCAACATTTCTAAGGGATAAGGGTCCCGATTCAGTATGACTGGAATGACAGGGCTTATGGAAAAGCATTGTGCATTCTACTTTATTCTACATTATTTCCATAATGCTTATGGAAAAGCATTATGCATTTCTATATTGTCTGAACTTCATACAACTTTTTCAATTTGAATCTGTTTTAGTAAAGATGTTTTCATTCTGAAAAGATAGAAAAGCAAGGGTAGAAGCCCCACAGTAGAGGATTCTGGAGAAAAGTGAAAGTAAATGAGAGGACTTGGGGAATGTGGGCAATTCCATATGAGTTTGAAAAGAAACGGAAGAGGGAAAGCTCAATTTTAGCAAAAGGGTCAGCTGGATTATTCTTTTAAGATGTATGTATGGACAGATGTAGAGAACAAACATACAGATACCAAGGGGGGAAATGGGGTATGTGATGAATGGGAGGTTGGTGTTAACATATACACACTATGGATACTATGTATAGAATAGATAACTGAGGAAAATCTACTGCATACCACAGGAACTCTACTCAATGCTCTGTGGTGACTTAAATGGGAAGGAAACACAATGAAGAGGGGATATATATGTACATGTAACTGACTCACTTCGGTGTACAGTAGAAACTAACACAACATTGTACAGCAACTACACTCCAATAAAAAATTTTTTTAAAGATTATGTATAGAAACAAAATATATGCCTGTGAATACACTGTCAAAGCTAGAGATGGCAACCCATTCCAGTACTCTTGCCAGGAAAATCCCATGGACGAAGAAGCCTGGTAGGCTACAGTCCATGGGGTCGCAAAGAGTCGGACACGACTGAGTGACTTCACTTTCACTAAGTATGTCTATTAGTTATCTATAGCTGCATAAAAATAATCACAGAAATATTTATTATCTTACATTGTTTCTGAGGGTCAGGAAATCAGGGTTTCTCTGGGTGGTTCCGATTCAGGATCTCTCAAGAGGCTGGAGTCGAGATACTGGCCAAGGCTACAGTCATTCAAAGGCTTGACTGGACCGAGGCCTCAGTTTCTTGCAGGCTGCGTTTTGCCACATGGGCCTCCAAAAAGCTTCTCAGAAGGTTGCAGCTGGTTTCCTCCAGAGGGAATCATCCAACAGAGAGAAACCAAGCTGATACAGCAGTGCCTATTGTCTCTTCTGTTTTATTCTTCTCATTAGAAACAAGATCATCCACACTCCCAATGCTGGGGATCCAGGGTTTGATCGCTTGTCAGGGAATTGGATCCCACACACCACAGCTAGGACCCCAAGCAGCCAAATAAATAAATAAATAAGACTTTAAAAACTAAAGAAACAGGATCCAACCAACACTGAAGGAGAAGGTAATTAGCCTCCATATCTTAAAGGGAAGGGGGCTTTGCAGATGGTCCTAATGGTAAAGAACCCACCTGCCTGTGTAGGTGAAGATCCCCTGGAGAAGAGCATAGCAACCCACTCCAGAACTCTTGCCTGGTGAATCCCATGGACAGAGGAGGCTAGTGGGCTATGATCCATGGGGTGGCAAAAAGTCAAACATGACTGAAGCTATTGAGCACAGTCTTGAAGGGAGGAGTATCAAAGGAGTTATGAACATATTTTTTAAACCACTATAGAGTGCATGAAGACTGTCACGTCTTAAATAAACACATACACAGTGAAAAGTAGTTTAAATAGAGTAAAACATTCCCCCACGAGAATTATGTCAAATGCAATTTCCTGAACATGAGGCCATTTCAACCTTAAAAAATCCATTTTAATACTGTCTTTTGTGCTCTAGTAGTGTCAGTTATAACAAATGTCATTGCATGGTGCTTTTCATATTTTGTTCTAGCTTTCAGGTGGATATCTGTCATGTCCTGCAGTTTTGAACACCTTCTGACATTTGAGGAGTCTCCATTTTGAGGCCAGCTTCCTAAGGTACAAGCCAGCACTGGGCCTCCATGATGGAGGTGGTGAGCCGTGGGTGGTGTGTCTGCACCACATAGGTGCCTGGAGACCTGGAGACCCTGGCAAGAGTCCAAGTCCATCTCCTTTCAGCAGGGCAGGGCGGGCCTGAGGGATGTTCTGGCTCTGTTCTCCTCTGCAGGCTCTGGGAGGGCCAGGCCTGACGGCCAGCGGGTGGGACAGAGTTCAGGCTGGAATGTACCTGCAGGCCACTGATCCCCCACGATGTTCCGTGGCCAAGTGGGCAGGGGGCAATTCCTTCCATTCTCTCCCGGGGAGCTCTCTCAGGGATGGTCCGTATTGTTGACTGGTACTCAGAGAACCAGGGCAACGGGCTGGGCCAAGGCCTCCCGGGGTCATGGCAATGTTCCCGGGAATCACTGGCGTCCAGGAGGTGGCAGGGCAATGGGCTTCTCCGTGTGACCCAGTGGGTGCGAAGCCAGTTGGTGATGTGAATGTGTGTGCAGTCTCCAGGTCGATGGAAGCTCTCGGTCAAAGACAGCCAGCCTGCACAATCTGGACAAGGGCCTGGCTGCCAGATGGTGGCTCCCTGACGCTCCAGAACACAGAAGCCTCGGCTCTGTGCTGGATTCCAGGTCCTGGGTAGTGGAGAATGGAGCGAAAGCCCTAGAAAAGGAAGCGAAGTGAAAGGACCATCTGCAATCTCTGGTGCACAGGAAGGAAGGAAAGCACTGCAGAACAGTTAAGATAAGAACGTAAACATCTAGGTGCACGGGCGGGTCAGGAAGAGAGGGGAGGCCCCCGCACTGCACGGAGGCCCCGTCCGCAGCCAGCCGGGCGGGCGAATCGTGCCGCGCTCCCTGCGCTTGGCGGCTCTGTGTCCACCCACGTTGCTACAACATTCCCTGCCCGTGTGACCTGTCGGGGAGAAAAGTGGCCCACAGGGGCAGGGCGGGGGAGGTGGGGTCCCCGAACTCTGCTGTTGACCGTGCAACTCACTCCTTGAAGTTTATCCCACCTGGTATAAAACAAACCAACCGTCACTCTCTGGGCGGCGTCGCAGCGCCGCTCCCAAACGCGGTCGGCGGAATCCAGAGGTTCCCTGGGGTGTTTGTTTCCCGCGCCCGCGCACCTCGAAACCGAAAGCAGAGTGCCTGGGCCCGAAGCCCGCCCGAGCGAGCGGCCTGGCCCGCCGCCGCCGCCGCCCAAAGCGCGCCGAGCTCGGCTGCAGTTGCCTTGGCGGCCGCGGCCGGCCGACAGCAACAGTGAGTTGCGGAGGCAGAAAAAGCAGGCTCAGGCTGGCGGGCAGCTGCTGCTCCGGCTAGGGGGAAAAAAAAAAAAGGAGCGGCGGCGAAGAGGGAGACGGTGTAGTACGGCTTGTAGGGGGAGCGAGTGAGCCACCAGGATGGCCGAGTGGTTAAGGCGTTGGACTTAAGATCCAATGGACGTATGTCCGCGTGGGTTCGAACCCCACTCCTGGTAGTTGCGTTTTTTCATACTAAAAAAATTTTTTTTTTTTAAATATATATACATTTTCACTAAGCACACTACGACTTAGACGCGGGAATTCTGTCTCCTAGTTAAGTCCCACAACACGCGGCTCCGCTTCCCACAGGCCTAAGACAACCCATTGAGTGGGCCGGGCGCGGGGCTCCGGCGCGGGCGCTGACCCCGGGTCGGGGAGGCGGGGTCGGGTGGGGCGGGCGTCGCACCCGCTCAACTGCTTCGGGGGTCCACGCGGGGTCGGGACTTGCGAGGCAGCCGCGCTGCGGGGCTCACTTCCCTCGCTAGCTGGGCAGGAGGGCCGCCTGTGATACGGCAGGCAGCGTAGTTAGAAAAGTGCAGAAAAGTCAAGAATGCCTCGCTGCCGTTTCCTAATTTTTCGCCAAAATTAATTGTGTGCCCAGAATTCTTTCGTTAAATCCATGAAGGCGGATACAGTATGCATCACAGCTACAAAATGGACTCTAATCGGTAATCGGCTAAGAATTTTAAAATAAAATACACAGTCTAGGTTTTTTATTTTTTGCTTTGTTGTTTTAAAAATACTTTTAAAAAGTGAAAGTAGTCTAAAATCTAGAGGGGCAGAGTTGCAAGTACAGTGAAAATTACTCCCCCCCACCACAAAATCATTTAAGATACCAAATAGATGCTCCAGTACAACCGTTAAAATCAGTAAATTAACGTTGATAATTTACCACCATCTAACCCCAGGCCCCATTTAATCACCAGTCGTCCTTTAAAAAGCTCCTGTTCTGAATAATGCGTTGCATTTACTGGTCACATTGCTTTAGGCTTCTGCAATCTGAAATAATTCCTCAGTTTCCTGACTTTCATGATCTTGAAACTTCTGAAGATGACAAGCTCGTCATTTTGCAGAATATCTCTCTTTGTTTGTCTAATGTTTTCTCGTGATTCGATCAGGTTATGCTTATAAAGCCCAGGGCTCTCCCAGAATTGACGCTGTGTTTGCTTTGTGGCCTCTCAGGTGGCATGATTTTGGTGTGCCCTGTTACTGATCTGAATTCACCTGATTAGGCTTTTCTGCCAGTTTCCCCAACTATACTTAACCCTTTGTAATTGACGCGTATTTTGACGTGAAGTGCTTTGAAGCTATGTAAATACCCCATTACTCATTAAACTTTCTGTTTTATTCATTTATTATAGACTCACAAGTTAGGCAAGTATGCATTCATGGTGTCCTATTTTTAATTAATGGTTACAATCTATTTTGTTTCTTTTGATGCTGAAAGTGTGCCAGATTTGGCCCCAGTGGGAGTCTAATTCAAACTGACTTTTGACATGCCTTCATTTTTTAGCACGTCCTTACTTCCTAGTCCAAGATGGTCCATGCTTACCTTGTATTCCTCTTGATCCAGACAATGCAGGGTCAGATATTTTGGAAAGAACCTCGGTTTCCTTTAGTGGAGAATGGTAATCAGAAACCAAGATCTCAGTAGTAGGTGTGCTCCTTGGTTTTGATGTGTTACTGTTTCCAATCCCTCTCAGTGGACAGAAATAGATATATGTGTGTGTACACACCTGTATTTATCTATATATCTATTTATATTTAGGAGTTCATACCAATACTCTAATTCTGATACAACACAATAAATTTTGTTGTAGTTTTTCTATCCATATTTGTAATTCTCAAAATTGCCCCTTGGTCCCTTGCCCCAATGTACCATCTACTTTTTGGGGGCCCATCTAATGGATTTAGAATTGAATTGTTCAAGAAGAAGGGAAGAAGAAAAGAAAGAGGGTCTAAACAGGTTAGAAATAAGCATCCTGCCAGCACCTAGAACTGGCTATGAAGCAGTCACTCTTGGACCTTTCAGATGTACCGATAAATAAGCCAGCCTTGCCTTCAATGAGCTTAGATAGTGAGAGAAAGATTTTAATAAACCGCATTTATGATGAGAAAATATAAATTATACCCAAGTGCTAAAGGAGCAGTGCTGAAAGCCCTCTTTCCCAGAGAGTCAGCTTTAGATGAGAACTGAAGGAAGAGGAGGAGGGTAGAAGTAGAGACGGGCAGGGAGCAAGAGGGGTACACGCCGGGGAAAACATCTGGAAACCATACTAAATATGGTGCCTGACGTCCACTGAAGGATCCAAACCAAGAAGCAACCTGATCAGTGTTGCATTTGAAAATATCTCTTGTCTATTGATGTACAAACTCAATGGGTCTCTTTATGCTCAGGACAGGGAGCTTGTTGAATTGGCAGAAAATATTTTTTAGGGAAAAATTGTTTAATGCAGTCAGTAGCCAGTTAGACTGAGCTCTATGCCTCTCTTCCTCCTTAAAAGCTGAGCAAGGAGAGAAACAATATTGACTTGAAGCCTTCCCAGTCTGAACCCAGGGGTTCTTGCTGATTTGTTTTTATGAATATGTTCACGTGCAAAAATGGAACAAAATTTCCAAGAACAGGCAGAGTAGTGTAGAATTGTACTTTGTTCCTTTAAAAGTATGTTGTATATCAAGCTTCTAGTCAGTAGTAACCAGCTACTGTGCTATACCAAAGATGGTAAAAGACAGCTAGTATTCTTTCTTGTGCTTGTTAAAATTCTGACAGATCCCTGAGATGCCACAAAAAGGAGTGAAATGATGTCTGAAAGCTGCTGGTCTGGAAACAGGAGAATTTATTAGATGAATCCTAGGGCACTGTGATTGATCAGTATAGTTGGCCCATTTAACTGCAATCTTCACATGGCAATTTAGATGGAATTTTCTGCTTTGCTATATCCTTCTCTATGAAATGTTCTATCATTGATTTTCTCTGATTAGACGAATTCTCTAAGTGAATTTCAACTCTAAGACTATGATTCAGTTTAGGAAGTCCATATCACAAAGTGACTCAGTAGGAAGAATCCAGGCTTTGAGGTCAGACAGAACGTACCAACTTTCCCAGGTTATCAGACTTCTTTCTTCATTTGCAAGTAGGAAAATAATATTTTACTCACTAAAGTGGTTGTGAGGCTGTAATATTCTTCTCATAAAAGTGGGTGTTTTGTAACTGAGTTCACTTTCCCTTTCTGGAGCAATCTTTTGTGGAAAGTACTGTAGAACCCACACTGTGCAAGTAGGAAGGAAGCTTTCCTTGCCTGTACAGACCACTTTGCAGTTTTCCCAAGCACTTTTACATTCATATCCTCCTTTGACAGACAATATCATATACGTAGACTAATTGTACTTAGGTGGTGGATACGATTAGATACAATTTCCTTTAATAAATGTAAAGAATAATGCTTTCTTTCACTCAAAATGACATAGAGCTAGGGGGTAGCATTAGTTCTTAAAAAATGGAAACTCTTTCCTAAAATGTAGCAGAATTTTTACTTTTCCTTGAGAAGCATACCTGTTATATTTGACTATTTATTTTTTAAAATTCTTAAAATATTTTGAATTTAAGTTTGAATCATTTGTAGGTATACTACACCTAAACCTAGGATGATTTTCCAATGATTATCTTAACAATAAGAAATTAAGTCATTAAATTGAACTATAAATATGAGTGTAGATTTATGAGCATATTTTCAGTTCAGTTCAGTTCCATTGCTCAATTGTGTCTGACTCTGTGACCCATGGACTGCAGCACACCAGGCTTTCTGGTCCATCACCAGCTCCTAGAGCTTGCTCAAACTCATGTCCATTGAGTCAGTGATGCCATACTTTAAGCTATTAAAAAATTGATCTTTTTCTATGGGACTTTACATAGAGCACAGGAGAAGTGTTCCCAATGTGTTTAAATAGTGACATCTACTGGTTCATTTGAGGTAAAAATGTTTGCTAAATTCTGTCTGCTTTACTCTGACTGTAAAATCCTGATAGTTACTCCACAGTTACTGTGTTTAGGAGTACATTAAGGCTATGTGTAATCCAACCAGTAAATTGAACTTTTTATCTCTCTCTCTTGCTATTATTAAAGATAAAGCTGCCTTTGAAGAGAATCTCAAATCACTGACACCACTCACATGAACTATTATTTTAATTGTATGAATAGGGCTTTTATCTCATCATATCCATCATCTTTGTTTCTTCCGATATAATATTTTTCTTCCAAAATTCACTATTAAGTTGAAGGAAAATAGAGATTTGGATTAGTCCTGTGCTTTACAGAAATCATATCCAATTTGAGAAATCCTGAACAGGAAGGTTTCCCTGGAGAGCTTAATTATGCCCTTTCTTTTACATTTTGCTTTTAAATACAATTGCAGCTATTTCATGAACAAATTGGGCTTCCTTGGTGGGCTCAGTGGTAAAGAATCCACCTGCCAATGCTGAAGACATGGATTCAATCACTATGTCAGGAAGATCCCCAAGAGGAGGAAACACTCTGGTATTCTTGCCTGGAAAATCCCATGGACAGAGGAGCCTGGTGGGCTACAGTCCATGGGGTCACAAAGAGTCAGACATGACGGATTGACTAACTTTTGTTTGCTAATTGTTCAAATGATATAAATGGTAATGCCCCAAGTTTTAAGGAATGTGTCTAATTGCAAAGATGCCATGTAGGAATCAGAAACATAATTCTAGGTCCTTTGCATCACCCTAGTGTTGAAGAGAGGGCCATCGTGAGCCACCTGATTCATTTGTGAACCACGTGGTTTCATTTTTATTCATATAGGTTTTGATGTTTTTGAACCACTTATCAGTGCTTGGCAAAGAAGCAATGATTGTACTGGGTCCTTACTAAAGTGAGCTGGAAACTGCTTAGCAGAGTATCTCTTCTATACGTGGTATGCACTCTATAAATGCTTCTTGAATAAATGAGCAGCCTTGAAATCTGCTGAGTATATTTCAAAGTTCATTCTATTTATTGCACACACACTAATTTTCATTTAGGATATGTGTTTTAAAATGTCCCCAGAATTTTCTTCAGTCAGGCATGTTAAGACATGGGAACGACTGTCATGAAGAATTGTTTACATTCACAGATCCCTAGAAGCAAGAAGCATGGCACACCACACAGGGCCATCTAGGGAAGAATCAGAATCAGGAGGCACAGGAACAAGGGGAAAGCAAGGGCAAGAACTTTTATTGTGGTTTTGTTGTTGTTTAGTTGCTAAGAGTCCCCGCCAAGCCCTTTGTCCATGGGATTCTCCAGGCAAGAATACTGGAGTGAGTTGCCATTTCCTTCTCCAGGGAATCTTCCCAACCCAGGAATTAAACCTGTGTCTCCTTTACCACTGAGTCACCTGGGAAAACTTTCATTGCAGTTTTTACAGGAAGGAATGAGCAAGGTAGAGTAAACAGGCTGAGGACTGGCTAGTTTGAATAATTTCAGCAGGCTCTGGAGTGTTGGGGTTGCCCTGAGTTTTCTGGTATTTATAGGAATTACCTAACCCTCGGAGGAGCAGTCCCTCCCTGGTCAGCAAGGCCCCAGACGCCAGCACATCAAGAGTACAAATGTAAGAAAGTAGAGTTAGTATAATAGGTCAGACATTCTCACACTTTTCCCCCTTTCTTCCTTCTCCATTTTCATCTAGGGTAGACCCTACTCATTAGGAGAATCAAGATTCAGAAGCCCAGACAAGTACTTAAATATTGGGAGTTTTAAAAATCATTTCTATCTGGATCAGCTATACAATCAGTTCAGGTCAGTTCAGTTTAGTTCAGTCACTCAGTCGTGTCCGACTGTTTGCAGCCCCATGAATCTCAGCACGCCAGGCCTCCCTGTCCATCACCATCTCCTGGAGTTCACTCAAACTCATGTCCATCAAGTCGGTGATGCCATCTAGCCATCT
>SJYC01061255.1:0-17042 GCA_006408675.1 Madoqua kirkii
ATAAAATGTACCTGTTTTGTAAGGTACGTTTACAAAATACAGTATGAGACCAGATTTGTTAAAATGGTAAAAGTTGTTCATGGAATTGATTCTGCTATAGGAGATACATTATATTTGCCATAGAAACTGCAACAAAAGATACAGTTTTTAAAGACATGAATATTTGGAAGAAGGACTTAGATTTCATTCTTATGATTTGTTCGTTAAACTTTATTTTTCCACTTAAAAGTCTTTAAATGTTAATATTCCATAATCAACATTCTATTTATAAAAAACTGCTATAAGTCCTTTAATAATTTGTATCTTAAAAAATAGCACAGAATTCTAAACTCTGTTTTCAAATTCATTGTAAGTGAACTTATTGTTTTCCTTTGGGTGTTACACCCACTGGGTTAGTCACAAATAGCTATATTAAGAATGTTGTTCACATTTTTTTAAACACTAGCAATTCTGACCCACCCAGTTTAGCTTCAGTTTTAAGAGCAAACTGACAATTTTTTTTTAAATTTCACATAAGAAAAATAAGAAACGCCTGTCACTGGAACATATGCAAAATAATATATAATGTAATGCTTTTAAGTATGGAAAGGTGCTTCTTACACTATAGACTGGCATTGAAGTCTATTATTATGCAGGAGAACTCTTTTATAGTGATTCAGTGGAATGCCTAATTTTATTAGTGCATTACAAAGAACAGGGAAAAGTATGTGCATGTATGCTAAGTCCCTTCAATCCTGTCTGACTCTTTGGGTCTGACTCTTTGTGACCCTATGGACTGGAGCCCGTCAGGCTCCTAATGGGTATTCTCCAGAACGGGTTGCCATGCCTTCCTCCAGGGGATCTTCTCCATCTAGGGATTGAACCTCTCTCTCCAAAGTCTCCTGCACTGCAGGCAGATTCTTTACTGCTGAGCCACTGGGGAAGCCCTGGAAAAGTACACGGTTCAGTTCAGTCACTCAGTTATGTCCGTTTCTTTGCGACCCCATGGACTGCAGCACACCAGGCTTCCCTGTCCATCACCAACTCCTGGAGCTTGCTCAAACTCATGTCCATCGAGTTGGTGATTCCATCCAACCATCTCATCCTCTATCATCCCCTTCTCCTCTTGCCTTCAGTCTTTCCCAGCATCAGGGTCTTTTCCAATGAGTCAGTTTTTAGCATCAGGTGGCCAAAGTATTGGAGCTTCAGTATCAGTCCATTCAATGAATATTCAGGATTGATTTCTCTTTGGAGCGACTGGTTTGATTTCCTTGTAGTCCAAGGAACTTTCAAGAGTCTTCTCCAACACCACAGTTCAAAAGCATCAATTCTTTGGCACTCAGCTTTCTTTATAGTCCAACTCTCACATCCATACATGACTACTGGAAAAACCATAGCTTTGACTAGATAGACTTTTTTTGTGTGGCAAACTAATGTCTCTGCTTTTTAATATGCTGTCTAGGTTGGTCATAGCTTTTCTTCCAAGGAGTAAGCATCTTTTAATTTCATGGCTGCAGTCAACCTCTACAGTGATTTTGGAGCCCTCCAAAATAAAGTCTGTCCCTGTTTCTATTGTTTCCCCATCTGTTTGCCATGAAGAGGTGGGACTGGATGCCATGATCTTAGTTTTTTGAATTTTGAGTTTTATGCCAACTTTTTCAGTCTCATCAAGAGGCTCTTTAGTTCTTCTCTTTCTGCCATAAGGGTGGTTTCATCTGCATGTCTGAGGTTATTGATATTTTTCCCTGCAATCTTGATTCCAGCTTGTGCTTCATCCAACCTGGCATTTCACATGATGTACTCTGCATGTAAGTTTAGTAAGCAGGGTGACAATACACAGCCTTTACGTACTCCTTTCCCAATTTGGATAAGTATACATAGAATGAAATTTTACAGTGGCCTAAAGAATTGAAATTATCACAGCAATATACTAATTGAATCAGTTAGTTAATTTCTTTCATGCTGATTTTGGTTTCCTATGAGTAATTCTTGGAGAAGGCAATGGTACCCCACTCCAATCCTCTTGCCTGGAAAATCCCATGGATGGAGGAGCCTGGTAGGCTGCAGTCCATGGGGTCACTACGAGTCAGACATGACTGAGTGACTTCACTTTCACTTTTCACTTTCACGCATTGGAGGAGGAAATGGCAACCCACTCCAGTGTTCTCACCTGGAGAATCCCAGGGACGCAGAAGCCTGGTGGGCTGCCATCTGTGGGGTTGTACAGAGTTGGCCACAACTGAAGCGACTTAGCAGCAGCAGCAGCAGCATGAGTAATTCTCAGACTAAAGTGAAATGGGAGTGAATTTGGATAATTCTGGGTGGAGAAGCCCCCTAGGTGAATCTGGGATGAAGAAGATCTCTCCCATTGGATTTCTCTATTTTGTTTTTACATCTCAGTACCATGGGTCAGCCCACTGCCTGCTTATAGAACACACAGCTACTGCTGCCTTTTGCCCATATTTTCAAATATCTAGGGAACTCTTGTGGCAAAATATCAGAACTGGGAAACCTCTAGTTTCAACAGGGCAAGTCATTCATTCTGTAAGTAGTTTTTAAGTAATTTTATTTATTTTTGGCTGTGCTGGGTCTTTGTTGTTGCACAGGTTTTTCCCTAGTTGGGGTGAGTGTGGGCTACTCTCTTGTTGTGGTGCCCAAGCTCCTCACTATGGTGGCTTTTCTTGTGGTGGATGACATGCTATAGGATTCAGCACTTGAAGGCTCTAGAACACAGGCTCAGTAGCTATGGTGCACAGGCTTAATTCCTCCCTGTGGGATCTTCCTGAATCAGGGATCAAACCCGTGTCTTCTGCATTGGCAGGTGGATTCTTTACCAATGTGCCACCAGGGAAGTCCTCTGTATTTTTTAAGTGACTGGAATGAGCAATGCTTAACCTCAGATATGCAGATGATACCACCTTTATGGCAGAAAGTGAAGAAGAGCTAAAGAGCCTCTTGAAAGTGAAAGAGGAAAGCGAAAAAGTTGGTTTAAAGCTCAACATTCAGAAAACAAAGATCATGGCATCCGGTCCCATCACTTCATGGCAAATAGATGGAGAAACAGTGGAAACAGTGTCAGACTTTATTTTGGGGGGCTCCAAAATCACTGCAGATGGTGACTGCAGCCATGAAATTAAAAGACGCTTACTCCTTGGAAGAAAAGTTATGACCAACCTAGATAGTATATTCAAAAGCAGAGACATTACTTTGCCAACTAAGGTCCGTCTAGTCAAGGCTATGGTTTTTCCTGTGATCATGTATGGATGTGAGAGTTGGACAGTGAAGAAGGCTGAGCGCCGGAGAATTGATGCTTTTGAACTGTGGTGTTGGAGAAGACTCTTATTAGGTTTAACTGCTTGCAGCATTAACTTTTTCATCATCACAATGCCTTTCTTGAACTATGGGGCACAGTTCAGGAGGAGAAGAGACGCAGAGACCTTTCAGAGAGCAGATAGAATGTGCGTGATGCCCATAACCATCTGCGCATCGTCACCAGGAGACAGCCTGGATTCAGCCTGCAGAAAGAAAGAGGAAAATCGAGAGAGAGAGAGGGAGGGGAAAGAAAGAGGGACAGAAGAGGGGAGGAAGGATAGAAAGGGAGAGAGAAACAGAGAGAGAGGAAGGAAAGGAGGAAGGAAGATAAGGGCATGACCTCACTTGACTTCTTAAAAAAAATTTTTTTTTAATAATTGTGTTTGCTTTTGGGTGGACTGGGTCTTCACTGCTTTGTGCCAGGTTTCTTTATTTGTGGTGAGCAGGGGCTGCTCTTCATTGTGGTGTATGAGCTTCTCATTGTGGTGGCTCCTCTTGTGCAGAGCATGGGCTCTAGGGGCCCCGGGCTTTCAGTAGTTGGAGTGAATGAGCCAAGTAGTTGTGGCGAGTGGACTTAGTTGATCCGCCACACATGGAATCTTCTGGGACCAGGGGATGGAACCCATGTCCCCTGCTCTGGCATGTGAATTCTTATCCACTGTGCCACTAGGGAAGTCCCTCATTTGACTTCCTGAATCCAGTTATTTCAGAACCAGTTGCACACTCTTGGTTCCAAGTTTGTGTGTGTGTGTGTGTGCATGTACACACACTCAATCGTCTCTGACTCTTTGCAATCCCCTGGACTATTGTCCGCCAGGCTCCTCTGTCTGTGGAATTTTCCAGGCAAGAATACTGGAGTGGGTCACCATTTCCTCCTCCAGGGGATCTTCCCAACCAAGAGATGGACCCCATGTTGCCTGCATCTCCTGCATTACAGGCAGATTCTTAACCCACTGAGCCGTTGAGTTAAGACAGTAAAGTCTGTTTTGTATGTGGATGGACACAAGTTTGTGTTGGTTTCTTGTTATTTGAAGCTAAGAGTTCTGACTAAAATAACTAATATTCATATAAATTGAGTGTCTTTTTGAATATCAAAGAAGCAAAAAAATATAGTATTTCAGAAGGCAAACAAGTAACGGCTTCATGAGATGTAACTGTGGGCTTATTGAAGATTAGAGTTTGAAGGGATTTACTTAGACAAAGCTTCCAATAAGGCAGAAATAATCCACCAACAACTCCTGCCAGATGTAAACTTGTTTCTAAATCAATGGTCCTTAACGCTGGTCCTGGGAGACATTCTAGAAGAAAGTAGGGCACTTTGGGCTTGTCGCCATAATTTTTGGAGTCTACTGCCATTAGGGAGAGAGCAGGGATGTTGGGCATACTGCAGTGTATGGATGTCTCACACATTAAAGAATTACTCTTCATCCTGCAAGATTTTGGAATGTCTAGCAGAGTATCCCTGTAGGTTAAAAGCCTGTTTGCCTGAATCGATTTTTCATATTAAACATAAGAAGTTTTTGCAAGCTTTCAATATGCAGTGGATTTTCAAAGTATACCACTACCATGTAAATCAAGGGAACACTGTATTTTGTTTTATATAGAATTTCATCAAGAGTTTGTTTCTATGTTGGAAAACTCACTTCACTCACAGCAAAAGCACTAGTGGCATTTGAGTCACTGATTCAACACGCCTGCTTCAGCATGTGTTCATAGCTGTTGTGTTCCTCCTGGTTCAACTGGCTCTGTCTTCGATAGTCATGCTCTAACGCTTACACATTGAGATATAATTTAGAGCCAGAAGTCTTCAACCTTCTCACTCATCTAGATAAGCCTTTCTGTTTCCCAGCTACTGTAAATACTGCTGCAATGAACATCAATAGATGAATGGATAAAAGAAGCTATGGTACATATATGTGATGGAATATTAAAGTGAAAGTGAAGTTGCACAGTCATGTCCGACTCTTTGCAACCCCATGGACTGTAGCCTACCAGGCTCCTCCCTCCATGGGATTCTCCAGGCACGAGTACTGGAGTGGGTTGCCATTAAAGGAATGGATTTGAATCCATTCTAGTGAGGTGGATTAACCTAGAGCCTGTTATACAGAGTGACGTAAGTCAGAAATAGAAAAACGAATATCGTATACTAATGTGTATATATGGCATCTAGAAAAATTATACTGATGAATCTATTTGCAGGGAAGCAATGGAGATACAGGGGGGCCTTTCCAGGTGGTGCTACTGGTAAAAAAAACATGCCTGCCAATGCAGGAGATGTAAGAGACACGGGTTCAATCCCTGGGGTGGGAAGATCTCCTGGAGGAAGGCATGGTAACCCACTCCAATATTCTTGCCTGGAGAATCCCATGGACAGAGGAGCCTGGTGGGCTACAGTCCATGGGCTGCAAAGAGTCAGACATGACTGAAGCAATGTAGCACGCAATAGGCACACAGACATACAGAACAGACTCGAGGACACAGTGGGGGAAGAAGAGGGTGGGACAAATGGAGAGGGTAGCTTGAAACATACATTACTGTATGTAAAATAGATAGCCAGTGGGGATTTGCTGTTATGATTCAAGAAACTCAAATTGGTGCTCCATGATAACCTAGAGGGGTGGGATAGAGTGGGAAGTGGGAGGGATGTTCAAGAGGGAGGGGACATATATATACCTACGGCTGATTCATGTTGATGTATGGCAGAAACTAATGCAACATGGTAAAGCAATTATCCTCCGATTAAAAATAAATACATTTTAAAACAAAAATTAAAAATATATAAAAATAATAAAAATTTTTTAAAAAGGCCTCTCAGGTCTTACAATTTCAATAAGATGGTATTGGACAGGTTCTCCACTGTAAAATTACTAAGTATTTTATACTTTCACCCACTAGTACTAGCCTCTGTTGATTTTGTTTGAAAAAATTACTATGATCTTTCTTCTACATCCATCATTCTTTCTGTATTTCTTAGTTGGCCTTTTTCTATAAGACAGACTTTTCTCCCTTACATATTAATTTGTTTACTTATTTATTATCAGTGTTGGCTCATGGATTCCTATTTTATTCAATTAAATTATAATCTATACAATCAACAAAATTTCACTGCTCAGATTTTTTTAAGATTTGGTCTGTGGGAGCCCCTTCAAGTTGGTCATCTTCTGCCTGGCTCTCCCACACTTGCCAACCAGTGGACCCAGACCACTTTCTGTGGGCATGTTGACCTGACACCCTTCCCAATTCTGGGCCATACCCATATCCCAAGCAGTTATGAATCTAAATACTGAACCTGACACAGGTCTTTTAATAGCCTTTTTTTTTAAGCTATTTTCTTTTTAGGTTATTGAAATCATTTTGAATTTTGATTCTGTCATCCACTGTCTCTCCTACTGTTGAACCACCCAAGCATTTAATACATTTTATATTCAAGTTGCTGATAAAATCTTGAACATAACAGAGCGAGACTTTCCTGCGATTAGAGATATTCTTTCTAGGAGAATTGATACATTAATACACATCTGTGTATGTCATTGTTCAACTATTTCCAGACTTACTTTTAATAATTATCTAGTTTACTTTTATTTATTGTGACCACAAGAATAACTTAAGGTATTTTTCCCTTTGGTGCGCCAAAATTAAAACGCACTCTGTCTGTGCATGGTAGTGACCTTGTGAAAGATTAGAATGATGTTAGTTTGACCTACTATGTTATTAATGAACGTACACTGGCTTCTACTGCTCATGGCTTTCTTATCAGAGAGGCTAAGTAACTTGCTCAAAGTATTGCTACTAAATGAAGTCCTGGAATTTGAATTCAGGCTGGTGTGTCTCCAAAGCCTTGCTCTTTTTACAACGCCTCCATCAGTTTACATGGAGATGGGGAAAGGATCTCCTCCTTCCCCATCTGCAGCCAATGACATCTTGGGAAAGGGCTCAAAAAGCTGTAAATAACAGTTTCCTGTATACCTCCACTCCCCTCCCTACCTCCCCTCCCCCCACTCCTACCCTCAGGGACCAGAGATGGTGGTAACTCCTGAGTCTTACCAGATTAACCTTTGTTTTGCCATTGGGTACCCTGGGGCTTCCCAGGTGGTGCTACTGGTGAAGAACCTGCCTGCCCATTCAGAAGACATAAGAGACATGGGTTTGATCCCTGGGTTGGGAAAATCCCCTGGAGGAGGACATGGAAACCCGCTCAGTATTCTTGCTTGGAGAATTCCATGGACATATACAGATAGAAACCTAACATAGAAAAACATGTGTGTTTCTTCAAGAGCCAAGCATTTCTAAAACACAAATATGAAATTGATTATTTGTACATGTGAAATATTTAGTCAACATTGTTTTCTCTCTCAGAATATCAATATTTCAAATATGGATTTCTATGCAGCTTTTTAGTTCAAGAAAGTTACAAATCTTTTATAACGTCTTTAAATCTAAATCTATAGCTTAGAAATGCCACCGAAGCCACGGAAGATATACCCATATCCAAGAACCTGATGAAGGTGGCATTGCTAGCCAAAAAAACAAAAAACAGAGGAACAAACAAAAATCTCCTCAAGTGCTAGAAGTGGTCTATTGAGGCTTTTTGCTGGATTTGATAGAATGTTTTGTGCAAAGATCACATTCTTGAGGTTGTGGTCGTGCTGAAGGGGTAAGAATAGAGGACTAGGAAAGAGTCTGAACAAAGGAAGATTTAAGTTGACTGGCAGGGAGAAAAGTCCCCACAGAGGAGTCTGTAAATTCAAAAACAGTGGTGGGAGTTCCTGCTGGAATACTCGGAGATGAACTGCATAAAATAACAGAGGCCCTTCTGTGGGAAAGCAGCCCAAGCTGGCAGTTGCTCAGACAAGTCCACCCACCAGGACCAGAGTCAGTGATGGCTCTAGGGCTCTCTCAGTTTCTGTGGAAGAGTTCCCTGCCTACAGCCTCTCAGAAAAATGGCCTGCAGGCCTTTAAGTCGTGGCTAAAGTGATTCCCACCATGCTGGATTGCACCTGGAACTGAACAAGCAGGAGGATCCTTGAAAAACATCTTATGAGCTCATTGACTTTATCCATATGAATATCTTTATTTTTCTCTACAAATACAAAAGTAACATTTCTGGCGCGTTCCCTGATGGCCCACTCTGAACTTCCAATGCAGGGGCCATGGCTTTGATCCCTGGTTGGGAAACCAAGATCCCACAGGCCATGAGGCCAAAAAAAAAAAAAAAAAAAGTAGCATTCACTTTCACGATCAAATGTCTAGGTATTTTCTCAAGGTTTTATCCATTGTTCAGAAAACAGTATTGCTAGACTGCTTGTTGTCCTCCTCCCCACATGGGGTCTTCACGTCATTGGTAGTAATTGAAGCTGTGTTCAAGGGCACACAGAGCTGCCTTGAATAAAGACCACATTGTCCAGTTTTCTTTTAACTGCGAGCTGCAATGTGAATAATTGGCCAGTGACTTATAAGTGGTACTGGAAAGCTTCCAGGAAAACATACTTGAAAGATTGTGTCAGTGTGCCCTTTGCTCCTGGGAACACCAATTTGATGACTGATACTTCAGCCATTGTATTGGACCATAAGGATGGAGGAGGTCACAGCCCAGAATTGGGAGAGAAGTGAGTTGGTTTTTTCCTGATGCCTTAGTCAAGTCTCTATCCCAACTCTGGACTACCAACCTTCAGACTTTCATGAAGACTAAAATAAGCTGTTATTTGGAGAAGATTTCTTTCATTTGCAGCCAATGCTAGACCTACCTGATATTAGTACAAATAAGTGTAACTATTAGTATAAGAAATACAAGAAAGAAGTCACTAACCATCTCCCCAGAATACTCTAGCTTTTTCTTTTTTTTTTTTTTAATCACATGTCCTCTCAATCCTTCTCTGAAATAATGCTATAGAATCTAAAAAAAATTGTAAAAATTTCAATTTCTGTACCTGAATATTGACTTAGAGAAATACTCAAATACTTAAACTTTTTTTGTTTCTGGCCTCCTGATTTTGTCCCTTCCCTCTGGATCCTCCCATTCTCTGCTTGCCCAAGGACCTTCAGATATATGATATTAAAACTTAGGAGAGAGACAGGTTAGAGATATTAGATGAGAGTTGCCAAGCTACAGATGACAATGAAAGCAAAGGGCTGAATCCAACTGTTCAAGAATAAAGAGATCAGTGAAAAGACAGTCTCAGATGCAGTTCTGCAGAAAGTTCACATCTAAGTAATGGTACAGAAAGGCATCAGTAGCACAATGAAGACATGAAGAAGTGGTCAGAGGTAGAAAAACAAAAAAAGACATTATCTGGGACTTCCCTGGGGGTCCAGTGGTTAGGACCCCCTGCTTCCACTGCAGAGTGTGTGTGTTCCATCCCTGGCTGGGAAGCTAAGATCCCTGGCTGGCCAAACAGAAAGGCATTACTGTGTCTTTTGTTGATTAATTGGTGAACAGTATCAACTTCTTGTGACCTGGGAAATAAGATACGAATTGACGGATGGTTCTTTGGATCTAGCAACTAGGAGGTCATCACTGAGGACTGATGCAACAAGCAGTTTCAGGTGGCAGGATTGGGGATGGAGAGAGGTTCAGGCGGGAGAAGGGCTGAGATTTTGTGTGTAGTTATATCCAAGGCTACATCCAACACCCAAACTACTGGGCTGCTTTTTTTCTTTGTTGCATTCCATGGCAAAATCAGTTTAAAAGTCAGTTGACTGGACTTTTCAAGTCCTCTGATGCATCTTAGCATTTGTGTGCAGACACAGCCTCTGTTAGACGAAGGAGAACAACTGGAAAGCAGCTCTTCTTGGAGGGTAAAATCTTTATGGTTGGCAGGCACCCTATGGTTACGTGCGTTAATCGCTCATTCGTGTCCTACCCTTTGCAACCCCATGGACTTGAGCCTGCCAGGCTTCTCTGTCCATAGGATTTCTCCAGGTATGAATATACCGGAGTGGGTAGCCATTCCCTTCTCCATAGGATCTTCCTGATCCAGAGACAGAACCTGCATCCCCTGCAACGCAGGCAGAGTCTTTACTGTCTGAGCCACCAGGGAAGCTAGTGGCAGGCAGCAGAGCACTGCCAAAGTGCCTGGTTGGAGCAAGTGGAAAAGGCAGGGAAGCCCTAATGGCCGCTGCTAGGTGGAATCTTCACATCAGCCTTGAAAGGCATTAGCTATCTAAACAACTGCTCCCCTGTATCCCAAATCAGGCACTTAACATGGGGAGGGAGGCTGAAAACTGGGAGAGAAGGAACCAGAAGTGCTGAGAAACTGCCCTGCCTTTTGGGAGCTAGAATTAGGATGGAAATCTGGAACTTGGACTGTTTTTTTCCCAGTGCTTGTATTTTTAAAAATCACATTCTTTCTGCAAACGCTGAGTATTTGGTAAAGTTCTCCAATCATGTAGAGACAGTTCCTTCTTTTTATCTCTGTTTCTCAGTGCCTCGCCTTATCGTGTGCTAAATATACTTCGCCATTTTATTTACTTCAGGCTGAAGCGCTGACACCATTATGTGACTTTCCCACATCCAACTCGAAGCTGCACATTTCAAAGATAAATCACTGTAATTATTTACTCTCCTGAAAAGGAGCAGGAGGTGTAAAAGCCAAACTAATGTGCACCTTTTAGCCCACCCAAATGACACTTTGGAAGCTGACTGCTCTGATTGCTCTGAGCTCTTAACTTTTGGCTCCCTATTTCCAGATCCTCTAATAGTCTGAGATAATTGAGGTTCATAGAACAAGCTGGGAAATTTTACTTATCTTTCGAAGACTACCAACCATAGCTACGTATTTATTAAGATTTTTTTTTTTTGGCCACACCAAGCAGCATGTGGGGCCTTAGTGTCCCTGGGACTAGAGATGGAACCAGCAGTGAAACTAGAGATGGAACCAGCCTCTGCAGTGAAAGTCTGGAGTCTTACCTGCTGGACTGCCAAGCATGTCCCTATTTATTAGGATTTTTATGAGCCCTACAGTGTTGGCCCTCGGGGCTGGTAAATTCATCAAAAACTCAAACTGACAACTAGAGGTTTGGAATTCAGGATGAGCTTTCAGTGCTAGGACTAGCGAAGTTTTTATTCAGTTGCTTTGGTTTATTTCTAGAAGGCAATTTTTTTTCTCAGCGACATTCTTCTTTGTTGTTGTTTAGTGGCTAAGTCATGTCTGACTCTTTGTGACCCCTTGGACTGCAGCCTGCCAGGCTTCCCTGTCCTTCACTCTCTCCCAGAGCTTGCTGAAACCCTTGTCCATCAAGTTGGTAATGCCATCCAACCATTTCATCCTTGTCACCCCCTTCTCCTCCTGCCCCCAATCTTTCCCAGCATCAAGATCTTTTCCAATGAGTCAGTGGCCCAAGTATTCCCATCAGGTGGCCAAAGTATTGGAGCTTCAACTTCAGCATCAATGTTTTTCTTAGATAACTTAAAATGCAATCCTACTCACAAATTTCCTTCCCTTCACAGTGGCAGAAAAAGAAGTTTTTAAAAAAATTATTTCCTGGACTTCCCTGGTGGTCCAGTGGTTAAGAATCTGTTGTGCAATGCAGGGAACTTGGGTTTGGTCTCTGGTTGGGGAACTAAGATCCCACATGCCATGGGGCAACTAAGCCTGCCCACCACAACTAAGACCTGATGCAGTCATAAGTAAATAAATTTTAAAAATACATTTCCTATTCCAGTCTGAGTTAGAAAGAGAAGTTTTCTGGAGAATCCTTTCTTTAGATGGACAGACCAAAAAAATGGCCCACATATGCATATGTGGCTGGCTTTGCAAGGATAATGTACACAAAAATGATCACTGTTTTCTTTAGGAAATATGCCAGTGTCAGGACCTTAATGTCAAATATGACCTCTTACCCCAACACAGTTGCCAAGTTCTCCTTTAAAAATGTTTATTTTCTATGGCAAAAATGTCTTGGTTCATTGTTGAAGAGTACCTCCTGGGCCTTTGGGAAAAACCTGGGCGGATCAGAAGTGGCTCATATTTTCCTTCTCCCTACTCCTGCCTTTTAATTTTAAACACTTTAAAAATGTTATCTCTTAAAAATATATTAGTGGAAAATATTTGAGTTTAACCCATTTTCTTTATAAATCATTTTCACATAAGCAAAAATTTTTTATATGATTTGTTGTTCAGTTGCTAAGTCGTGTCCAACTCTCTGTGACCCCATAGACTGCAGCACGTCAGGCTTTCCTGTCCTTCCCCATCTCCCAGAGTTTGCTCAAACTCATGTCCATTGAGTTGGTGATGCCATCCAACCTCTTTGCCCCTTCATTTTAGATGATGGAAGCTAGTAATAAGCAGAAGCCAAGAAAATAACACGCAGGTTCCAATTCATTGAAGGCCAGTTTTTTGAAAGCTAATCTGTAGGCTACTATGTCATATTTTTATGACTTTACAAAATTTACTATTTTATTTTGCAAAATGTTTGATTTAACAAAATGTTAGCATTTCATGTGGAAATCTTTCAGCTCTTACGTTTTTCTTAATATATAAGATTGGTTTAGATAATTTCTGATTTATTTTAGACAGTTTTACATTCAAAATTAAAAGTGAAAGCTGATAGGGACTTCCCTGGTCATCCAGGGGTTAAGACTCCACACTCCCAATGCAGAGGGCACAGGTTTGATTCCTGGTCAGGAAACTAAGATCCTGTATTGAAAGGAAGCTCTCTATCTAACCAGGACTCATTTTATGACCAGGGTACAGTTGAACCAATGGGTGTTAGAGTTCTCATTGTTGGGACTGGATGGATCTGGAGTCAGCAAGTACGAAATTTAAATAATTTAAATCCTTCCCACAAGTGGCTTCTTAAAAAAGTAGGCTGAACATATGATTATTTCAGTATGTCTTGGTGTCTTGGACTTCTTGATATTGAAGTCTGAATGAGAAACTCTCGTCAAGGTTGGGTTGTCACTGAGAAAGGTGGACTGATGGGCTGGCTTCCAAGAGGTCTCACAAGGTGGCGTTTATCTTAGTAACTATCACAGTTTCCCAGATGCATAATTTCCAACTTGCCATCACTCGAGAGTCGATTCAATTTGGACAAACCAACTCACGCTGCGTAAACACCAGGAGCCTGACATATGTAAACCCAAATATGTGTTAATTCACAATTTATCAATATGACTAGGGTTTCTTTATTACAGAAGACTACTTGGGGGGAAAAATGTTAGAAAATACTTTATGGTGAGCATGGGGTATATTTAGAATGCCGATTCATGGGGTCGCAAAGGGCGGACACGACTGAGCGTCTGAACTGAACTGAACTGAATGGCCTGAAGCTCTGTGAGATGTATGGCCTCCGTCTCTACCTTGGGACTGCGCACACCTGCTTTGCTCAGCCTTCAGACTCTCTGCCTGGCACAAGCAAGGCCTGCCACACTTGCCTCGCCCTCTGCCCCTTTTCTTTGCTTTCTTTACTGATCAGTGTTCTCTGTTGATTGCTTGCTCTTCTTTTTTCAAATGTGTTAACTTTAATCAGGTTACTATCAAATCATTCAGGTCTAAAAGCCATTCTGTCTGTTTATCAAGATGACTTTACATAACTCTCCTGTGGTCTGTCATGTGGTGAGCTGATGTTTGATTTTCAGACAATAGCTTTTAAAATTATTGTTTTCTTTTGATTTAAAAGTACACTTTTTAGTGTCTGGTCATAGCACCCTGAATGCACCTGATCTCCTCTAAAAATGCACTTTTTATTGGAAAATTAATTTGCAATTCTACCATCTAGGTGAAACATATATTTTAATTACAGAGTTTGTTTCTGCATTACTGTGAATGGTCTATCAATAGAACTGCTTTTTTAAAACAATTCTATTGATGTAAAATTTACATGTAAAATTCACCCATTTCAATGATTGTTAGTAAATATATGGAACTGTGTAACCATCATCACAATCCAATTTTAGAGCATTTACATCAGTTCAAATAAGTCCCTCATTCCCATTGGCTGGAGTCCATTCCTACCTCCACCTCTGTCAACCACTAATCCACCTGTGTCCAGAGATTTGCCTTTCTGGACATTTCCTAGAAATGTATCATGTAATATTCGAGTTTTTGTTACTGTCTTCTTTCACTTAGTGTAAAGTTTTTGAGGCTCATCTATGTTGTAGCATGTATTGTTCCTTTTTATTGTAGAATAGTCTTCCATTAGGGATATACACACCTAACTTAACCATTCACTACTTGAGAGAAGTCTGGATGGTTTCCACTTTTTGACTGTTAATGAATAATGATCCTGTGAACATGTATGTGATATCTTTGTGTGGACATGTGTTTCCCTTCCTCTTGAGTAGATACCTAGAAGTGAAACTGCTGCACCACATGGTAAATTTATGTTTAACATATTAAGAAACTGTCAAACTCTTTTTAAAATAGTTGCACCATTTAAAATTCCCACCAGCCATGTACAACATTTCCAGTTTTTTCATATTATTGCCTGCACTTGGTATTGCCTGATTTCTTTTATTGTATACTAATAGGTGTGAAGCAGTATCTCATTATGGTTTCAACTTGCATTTTCCCAATATGATGTCTTCTTACTATTGATTTAAAAGAAGTCTTCCATGAGATTTTCCAGGCAGGAATACTGGAGTGAGAATGGAGTTACCATTCTCTTCTCCAGAGGATCGTCCCAACTCAAGGATTGAACCTGGGTCTCCTGCATTGTAGGCAGATTTTTTGCCATCTGAGCCACAAGGAAAACCCTTATATGTTCTAGATACTAGGAATTTATCAGATGTACAATTTGCAATTTTTTTTCCTTTTTCTACAACTTATCTTTTCATTTTCTTGATGATATCCTTTGAAGCACAAAATGTTTTAATTTTGATGAAGTCTCACTTAGCATGATTTGCACCTTGCTTTATGATCTGTTTTCAATTGTTCTGGAGTATAATGTGAGGTAAGAATCTAAATTCATCTTTGTGCATGTGGATATTTAATTATTCTAAAACCATTTGTTGAAAAGATATGTCACATTGCATTGTCTTGGCCCCCTTTTTAAAAATCTAATGACCATAAATGTTTTGAGCTATAAATTCTGTTGATTTACATTTTTTTTAAAACATTAGTACCACACTACCTTGATTACTGTAGTTTTACATCAAGTTTTGAAATTAGTATCTTTGTTTTTCTTTTTGGCAGCTCTGCTCTGCTCTTTGAGCTATAGTCACCACTTGGTCTATTTCCTTTCTTGTCGTTTCTCACAACCGGTTGCTATCATGTTATCTAATACTAGGACTCCCTTTTTCTTAAACTCTTCCTTCTTTTTTTTTTCTTTTTTCCACCAGCTCATTTTAATCATATACTTAGGTCTGGAACCCAAAGAACATTGTCGTATGTTGATGTAGGGCTTTATATTTCCCACATCATGTGTGAGTTACCAACATAGAAAGAGGACTGGAAAATAACAGCTCCATTTACTAAGTGTGCTGTGCTCACTCAGTCATGTCTGACTCTTTGCGACCCCATTGACCGTAGCCTGCCAGGCTCCTCTGTCCATGGGGATTCTCCAGGCAAGAATACTGGAGTCAGTTGCCATGCCGTTCTCCAGGGGATCTTCCCAATCCAGGGGTCAAACCCAGGTCTCCCACATTGCAGGTGGATTCTTTACCATCTGAGCCATGAGGGAATCCCAGAAGAAAGAGGTATAGTTTCAGAATGGAGAACACATTCTCAGCCCCTCCTATATGTGAAGTCACTCAGTCATGTCTGACTCTTAGCAACCCCATGGACTGTAGCACACCAGGCTCTTCTGTCCATGGGATTTTCCAGGCAAGAGTATTGGAATGGGGTGCCATTGCCTTCTCCATATTGACATATAGCATTCATTACAAAGGAGGTGATTGTCCTATTGAATTCTCTGGACTTACCTCACCCAGGATACTGAGTTCATATTTGGACATCACAAGGTAAGTTCTAGTAAACACAATTTGCTTTCCCTCTGAGACACCAACTGTTTCCCCACCTAAGTACTTGCATTTCCAATAAAGATGTCTTTATTCCTTACTCTTGACCAGTCACCATATGACATTCTTTTGGTGACAGTGGTGAGCTCAAGGGAAAGCATTTGGCATTTGACACATGCAGAGCTACTAACATGCAATGAAACTTTGTCTGGAATTCCTGAAAAATTCCCACTCTTCTCTATTAGATTTGAGACTGTAAGAAGATAAGACTGGAATTCTTTAACCATCTTGCTGTCTTGAGGGAAAAGCCTGCTTGAAAATCTTTCTTAGAAAGATGAGAGCTGGGAGATGAAACAGACAGCAAATCCTGTTTCTGGGGATCTTCTATGAACCCGGTTCTTCTATGAACCCATGTCTTAAATGAAACTGACCTTGGAATTTTAAATTATGCAAGCCAATAAACCTCTTTTATTACGTAAGCTAGCTTAAACTGAGTTTTCTGCCATATGCAACAAAAATAGTTTTTACTAATTCGTTTTAACAGAGACATTGATAAATTAGAATAAGCCTAGAGAAGAATTGCCATTGAGGGTGAGTGTGATCAGAATTATGTTAAAAGGGAAAAATAGAAGAGAGTTTGACTTAAGGAAAGAAAGTCTGATATGTATGTGTTCCAGGAAAAGAGGGATGTTGAAAGTATGGAGCAGGGTAACAAAGAAAAATACCTTCAAATAATTAGTTAGAATTCATGGAGAGGGCAATGGCACCCCACTCCAGTATTCTTGCTGGAAAATCCCATGGATGGAGGAGCCTGGTGGGTTGCAGTCCATGGGGTCGCAAGGATCGGACACAACTG
>SJYC01061256.1:0-10906 GCA_006408675.1 Madoqua kirkii
AATACCTTCAAATAATTAGTTAGAATTCATGGAGAGGGCAATGGCACCCCACTCCAGTATTCTTGCTGGAAAATCCCATGGATGGAGGAGCCTGGTGGGTTGCAGTCCATGGGGTCGCTAAGGATCGGACACAACTGAGCTTCTTTACTTTCACTTTTCACTTTCATGCATTGGAGAAGGAAATGGCAACCCACTCCAGTGTTCTTGCCTGGAGAATCCCAGGGACGGGGGAGCCTGGTGGGCTGCCGTCTATGGGACTGCACAGAGTCGGACACAACTGAAGTGACTCAGCAGCAGCAGCAGCAGCAGCAGCATGATAGTAAGAACCTGGGAAACAAATTTCAACTCAAAGTGTTACAATTTTAACAATTTAATGTGTCTTAAAATTGAATAAATTGTGTTGATAATACACTTGCTAAGTCTAAAAGCATTTTAAATCACTTATCAGAGATATCATAGAGTGAATTCAATAGATACTGTTTTCTGAACTTTGGTCATTTGAATATGGTCTTTACTAGTTTTGTGCCAGCACCATACTATCTTGATGACTATAGCTTTGTAGTGTAGTCAAAAGTCATGAAGTAGCAGATAGATTCTTAACCAAGGGATGACCAAGGAAGTCCCAAGAGTTCTTTCTAGAAGTCTACAAAGCTACACTACTTACTCTTCACATTTATGAAATCCAAAATTCAGTTTGAAGTAGTTACTCCTTATTTATTTTTTCCTGGAGGGTTGACTGCAAATTTATTCATTTTATAAACATTTTATAAAGACAACATAACAAAAATTAGAAAAGCCTATTGAAATACCAAAACTTGAAAAGTCATAAAATATGTTTAGAGGACCGTAAGAACAAATGAGATTAGAGCAGTACCTGTGTGCACACGTGCTTGGTCTTGTCTGCCTCTGTGACCCCACGGACTGCAGCCCACCAGGCTGCTCTGTCTGTGGGATTCTCCAGGCAACAAAACTGGAGCAGGTTGTTACTCCCTCCACCAGGGGATCATCTCAACTCGAGGACTGAACCCTCCCACCTCCCGTCTCCTTCATCTCCTGCACTGGCATGCAGATTCTTTATCACTGAGCCACCCAGGAAGCCCAGAAGAACAAATGAAATAAAAGCAGAAACTACTTAAATTCGTCAAACTCTTCTTCACTGTGCACAGAGTTGACTTTCCGCTGCTGCTGCTAAGTCACTTCAGTCATGTCTGACTCTGTGCGACCCCATAGATGGCAGCCCACCAGGCTCCCCCATCCCTGGGATTCTCCAGGCAAGAACACTGGAGTGGGTTGCCATTTCCTTCTCCAATGCATGAAAGTGAAAAGTGAAAGGGAAGTTGCTCAGTCATGTCTGACTCAGCGGCCCCATGGACTGCAGCCTACCAGGCTCCTTTGTCTATGGGATTTTCCAGGCAAGAGTACTGGAGTGGGGTGCCATTGCTTTCTCTGAGTTGACTTTCTAGTATCCATTTAAAAAATTATATACAAAGGAGGTCTAGAAACAGAATGAAAAGCTGCCCCCACTCATATCTACCCCAGATTGAAGAAAATAAAATTATACATAGAGGAAATAATAGAATGTATTTTGCCTTTTCAATAGCAAACAAAGGTTAAAAAAAAAACTGAGAAGTGATGGAGCAGCAGGTGGAAGAAAGGAGGCGAGGAACTTGCAAGTATAATCATATAAACATCAAGATTGCTTGATGTGAAAATAGATAATGCTTCTACTTTCTTATGATTAGGGAAAATAACCCAGGACAATAAAAAGGTAACGTAAGAATCAAGTAGCAGTGAAATTATTAATGTTTACATCACTATAGAAGAAAATCAAGATGGTAGCCCAAGGGAAATATCTGAATTTTTCTTATCGGTATTATAAGGAGCAGTAGATGGAGAGGGACACTCCGAAGAGCAATAAACAATTAGAAAACAAATGAGAGTCTTCCTCTAACTATATTGAATAATAAGGATGGGATAGAAAGATGCAAAGATTTCCCACCTGCATTCATTTTTCTTATCAAATAGACAAATTTCTTAGTAAAGCCTAAATAAATAGATTTTCACTTTATTCCTCTTTTTAAAAAATATTTATTTGTTTGTTTATTTGGCCCAACAGCAATCAATGATGATTACATGTGTAAGGTTTTCCAGTCTTGAGTAAATAGAACTTATCACAAAATGATTTAGGCTAAAGAGTTAATGAACTATATCATCATTAATAGGGGTTTCCCTGGTGCCTCAACAGAAGAGTCTGCCTGCAATGCAGGAGACTCAGCTTTGATCCCTGGGTCAGGAAGATCCCCTGGAGGAGGAAATGGAACCCATTCCATTGTTCTTGCCTGGAGAATTCCATGGACAGAGGAGCCTGGCGGGTTATAGTCCACGTGGTGGCAAAGAGTTGGACTCGACTGAGCGAGTTTTACTTCACATTTTCATAATCTGTTCTCTGATTAGGAAAGAATAGTAAACAGTTCACATAAATTAATACAGTTTATGTTACTAGTAACCTGTCAAATAAAATGATTTTTCTACTTTGTTAGCTCTCCAATGCTGTTGCAGAGAATAGCAATGAATGAAAACTCCAGTGAGCACTGGGGACCCTCTACATCTCTGGTGATACACTGTCTCCTGATAGGATGCAAATAAAACACATGGTGTCATGAAGTATTCTTGCTAAAATTGTTTAACCTAAATCTAATCAAGTTTTAGATACAACTCCCATAAAACGTGAAGTAGTTACCTTTTGTCTCTAGGTCTGCAAACTCATAGGCTAACTAAAGACCACCTCTGCACCTTCTGGAATATTCTCTTTTGGGGTATTTGGCATCTCCCTTCATACATATGACAGAGGAGCAGCAGTGAAATCAAGTTGCTATGTTACAATGGGAAAACACATCCTCCTTGCTCCCTAACCACCAAATGAAACCACAGCTTCTCTTCTTAGATTATAAATCCTTCTCTCCAACTGACATTAGAGTCTAACTCAGTAAAAATGTGGGGTGTGTGTGTAAAGAAATCTTCTTTATAATTCTTCTAATCTTACATGTATAAAGGCACTTTAGTTCTGAAAACAATTGGTTCATTCTAAACCAAGTAGATGAGCAGGTAAGAGGAAATTGTTGTCTTTAAGAGCATAGCTTTTGACTGGGGTTACCTTATTTGGAAGAATCTGAAATGTTGCTAAGGCTCCCTGTGGCTCTATGACTGATGGAGAACATCTGATACCAGTTTACAGATTCCATGATTCATTAAAGGATTTGAGTCTGTTTCTACTCCTTTAGTGCCCTGTCTTTATCCTAAAGATTTCCACACAAACAGATTTCAGCATTTTCCTAAATGGACAAATTATTTCTCTGAGTTTATTTGTGTGATTTATTTTTTCCTTGTCTTTTTTTCCCAATTGTGGTGTGTACTGTCACTGGTGTTTTGTTTCTACTCCTTTAGTGCCCTGTCTTTATCCTAAAGATTTCCACACAAACAGATTTCAGCATTTTCCTAAATGGACAAATTATTTCTCTGAGTTTATTTGTGTGATTTATTTTTTCCTTGTCTTTTTTTCCCAATTGTGGTGATGTACTGTCACTGGTGTTTTTCTTTTGAGTTCCTTTCTTGGGTGGGAGATCATTTTTGGCTTCAGACTGGAATGTCCAGAATAACTGCTGTTTAAAAGACTACTTGTGCATTGCAATTTTAAGGAACTCTCATGATTGAGGCCCGAGATCTATCTATAGGTCCCAAATAGGGTGGGAATATTTATATCTCTGATTTCTGTGCTAAGACTCCCATTACTTCAGAGTACATTTAGCCCAATTCTCTACTCAGGCCTAGAAGAAGCAAAGCAGTAAAAGGACATCAAAGTATGCTATAGACTCAAGTTTTTATGTCCCCCAAACCCATAAGTTGAAATCTAATCGCCAGTGTGATGGTATCTGGAGGTGGGGAGGGTGTCTCTGGGAGGTTATTAGGTCATGAGGGTGGAGCCCTTATGAAAGGGATTAGTGCCTTTAGAAAAAAAAAAGACCCCAGAGGGCTGGCTTCCCCCTTCTGCCCTGTGAAGATATAGCCCAAAGACAGGTGTTTATTAACCAGACACCAAATTTACTGGCACCATGATCTTAAACTTTTCAGTCTCCAGAATTTTAAGAAACAAATGCTTGTTACTCAAGCTACTGAATTTATGGTATTTTTGTTAGAGTAGCTCAAATGGATTAAGACTGGATGGTATAGTAAGAGGCAGGATTTTGACTCTCAGTTTTCAATCATCTGAGGACATCATTAAAATGCACATTCCGAGCCAGCAGGTCTGGAGTGGGGACTGAGAAATCGCCTTTATAACGAGCTCCGGGATGACACTGATGCTGCTAACCGAGGCGCCACACTTTAAGAGCCACTGAGATATGGTCTGGGGAAGGCGACGGCACCCGCTCCAGCACTCTTGCCTGGCAAATCTCATGGAGGAAGGAGCCTCGTGGGCTGCAGTCCATGCGGTCACGAAGAGTCAGACACGACTGAGCAACTTCACTTTCACGTTTCCCTTTCATGCACTGGAGAAGGAAATGGCAACCCACTCCAGTGTTCTTGCCTGGAGAATCCCAGGGACGGGGGAGCCTGGTGGGCTGCCGTCTATGGGGTCGCACAGAGTCGGACATGACTGAAGCGACTTAGCAGCAGCAGCAGTAATATAGTCTTCCCCGAATTTGCCTGAGTGTAAGGCTCATCAGAAGTGACTGTTGTATATACAAACACCAAATCTCCCCAGGAACACTGATTCAGAGGTCTCCTTTGGGGTCTCTTCATGCTATGGTTCCACACTACATCCTGACCTGACCTACTGGTGGTACTCCTCTACTATCCCTTCACTCATTTTCCTCCTTCCCTTCAGGGGCTTCCCAGGTGGCTCAGTGGTAAAGAATCTGCCTGCAATGCAGGAGGCGTGGTCCCCAGGTTCCGAAGATTCCCTAGAGGAGAAAATGGCAACCCACTCCAGTATTCTTACCTGGAGAATCCCAAGGACAGAGGAGCCTGGTGGTCCATGAGTGTCTCAGAAGAGTTCTAACATTAGTGTAACATTAAAGAGAAAAAAATAAAAGAACAGAATTCCCTTCCTGTCTTGTATTAGTTTGCTAAGGTGCTGTAGCAAAGTACACATATTTAGTGGTTGTAATAACAGAAACTTACTATCTCACAGCCCTAGAGGCTAAAAGTCTGAGATCAAGGTGTCAGCAGGACCAAAAGCCCTCTGAATGTGCAGGGAAATATTTGTTCTCAGTCTCCCCTCAACCCCAGCTTCTGGTAGTTCCTTGGTTTAAGGGGGCATAATTCTGCTCTTCCATGGTGTTCTCCCCGTGTGTGAATCCCTGTGCCCAAATATCTCCTTTTCATGAGGATACCAGTCATACTGGATTAGGGACCCAACCTACTGACCTCACCTTAACTAATTATGTAAGTTTTAACAATCCCATTTCCAAATAAGGTCACATTCTAAGCTACCATGGGTTAAGACTTCACATATGAATGTCTAGGGGACACATTTTCAGCTGTGGACAAAGAATGTCACCGACTGCCTTGTCACAAAGCCATCAGCCACTGCAGCCACCCTCCACCCTCCCCGCTACGGTGCACACTGAGAGAATTCAGGATGAAGAAAACGAAACACTGGCCCTAGGCTGTTAAGGTGCATATCAAAGGGATGATTTCAAAGAGTTCAGATTCTTGCATCTTCCCATGCATAGAAAAGTACTAAATTTAACAGTAATCATTTTAAAAAATATATTTGTGTGTTTATTTATTTGGCTGCAACAGGTCTTAGTTGCAGCACGTGGGATCTTTAGTTGTGGCATATGAACCCTTATGTTGCAGCTTGTGGAATGTAGTTCCCTGACCAGGGATCAAACCTGTGCCCCTTGCACTGGGGGTGCAGAGTCTTAGCTGCTGGACCGCCAGCCAGGGAAGTTGTAAGGAACAGTTGTCTTTGGATGTTCTGACCACGTGGGTTTGTTGTTGTTGTTTGCAAAAATTCTTATATATCCTCCTATATATCCTCTTCAGAAGACCCCTCAGAGCTATCTGAGAAAGTGTCTCCCAGCCTCAGTGTGTCTGCTGAATAAACCCTAATTCTCACCTTTTAGGTTGTGAAAATTTTTCAGTAGACAAAACACATAACAGATTTTTGCTACATAGCTTTTCTCACAATGCTGATCCCTAAGTTACAGAACCTGATTTGTTGTACTATTTGCCCTTTGCCAAAGCCAGCACTGCTGAGGGGTCAAGTGATCAATTCAGGCGAGTTTCACTGTGCCAAAACTGAAGCTAGCTTTAGCTTTGATCTTCAATAGATGTAGCTGTCCTACAGTCACAGCTCCAATGAGAGTAAGTTTTTCTCCTAAGCAAACGAGGTCACCTACATAACTCCAAAAACTCAGTTTGCCTGAAGCCACAATAACCTTTGATTTCTTCTGACCCTCAGTAAAGGGGTGTGTTGGTTTCTGCGTATAACATTACAATATCTAGAAGTGATGTTTGGTGATGCTTAAAATGCTTAAACTTTATTTCAAAGTGGGTTTAACTTAGTAACTTTCACTAAGTTTCAGAAGTAAAAGGAAATGAAATGTTGAAACTGAGCAGGTCCCTGCGGGGCCTTCCTGGGTACACAGCCTTTCAGTGTCCCTCATTTCTTGTTTGTAGGGAAAAGGCTTCATCCTAGACCTTCCCTGAGTTCCAAAGAGCAGTTTTATTTCAAAGTGGGTTTAACTTAGTAACTTTCACTAAGTTTCAGAAGTAAAAGGAAATGAAATGTTGAAACTGAGCAGGTCCCTGCGGGGCCTTCCTGGGTACACAGCCTTTCAGTGTCCCTCATTTCTTGTTTGTAGGGAAAAGGCTTCATCCTAGACCTTCCCTGAGTTCCAAAGAGCAGACCTCTGTGTACCGTGTGCCTCAGTCGTGTCCAGCTCTTTGCAGCCCTACGGACTATATTCCGCCAGGCTCCTCTGTCCATGGGATTCTCCAGGCAAGAATACTGGAGTGGGTTGCCATGCCTTCCTCCAGGATATCTTTCTGACCCAGGGATAGAATCTATGTCTCCGGAGTCTCTTGAATTGGCAGGCAGACTCTTTACTTCTTAGTAAGCCACATTGGAAGTACCTTATAATGCAGAATAAGTAAGAATGATACAGAGTCAAACTTTTAAAGTCCAATCAATCACAAAGCACAGGATACGTAAATATTAACAATATTGAATCAGCCAACAGGGCATTTTACTTAATAGACTGCAAAATTCCTAAGGAGAGAGATTTTGCCATCTGACTCAGCTTCGATCCCCAACAGTGCCTAGCCCAGGGCATTGCACAGAGCAGGTTTCTGATACATTAAATTCAATGAAAGTTTTTTTTTTTTTTTAAGTGGCTTATCTCCCTTAACAGAGATTGGAAGCATTCAAAGTTAAATTTAAGGAGTTAAAGTAAAACTCTGCTTGCTGGAAACTGTTATAAATACAATCAGAGACAGAGGTAGACTCAATTATCTCCGTCCTAAAGAAAAAGAAACAGAGAGATTAAATAGGGAAGTAACCATGAGAATTCATAATACGTTTATAATCATTATGGTCCATATTACTCAACCATTGTTCTGCATGTCAATTAATACCACAGAGATCCAGAGCATCCTTTTTCTAAGGAATTCGTCAACTGAGAGGTTTGCTATTAGCTTATTAGTGTATTCTTCCTATTGAAGTCAAGAAATACACTCTAATGATTATGCATTCTATCTTTGGCATTGCTCTATACTTAAGTTCAAATTCTGGCTTTGGCATAGTGTAGCTGTGTAACTCTGTGCTACTCACCTTTTCCAAACTCAGTTTCATCATCTATAAAATAAGGCTAACTATGCAAAGAGTTGACTCATTGGAAAAGACTCTGATGCTGGGAGGGATTAGGGGCAGGAGGAGAAGGGGACGGCAGAGGATGAGATGGCTGGATGGCATCACCAGCTCGATGGACGTGAGTTTGAGTGAACTCCAGGAGATTGTGATGGACAGGGAGGCCTGGCGTGCTGCGATGCATGGGGTCGCAGAAAGTCGGACACAGCTGAGCGAATGAACTGAACTGATGCTTTAATTTCTCTTGGGTAAATTTCTAGAGTGGAATAGGAGATGTATTTTTAATTTTTACAAAATTCCCAAAGTGTACCAAGGGAAAGGAAGTGGGTGGGATGAACTGGGAGGCTGGGACCGACATGTATACACTACTGTATATAAAGTAGATAACTATAGGAATCCGCTGCATAGCACAGGAAGCTCTACTCAGTGCTCTCTCATGATCTAACTGAGAAGGAAATTTTACAAAGAGAGGATATATGTATACATATAACTAATGCACTTTTCTGTACAGTAGAAACTTACACAACATTGTAAAGCAACTATACTCCAATAACTATTTTTCAAATAATACCAAAAAAAATCTCCAAAATATTTTCCAAAGTGGTCCTGCCATTTGGTATTCCCACTACAGTGAATGAGAGTTCCAGTCCTTCACATTGCTATTAATACTTGGGATAGTCAGTTTATTTATTTATAGAATTGCTGTGTGTGGTTAAACAAATACAATTTGCCATCTTGACTATTTTTAGTGTACAGTTCGTTAGTGTTAAGTATATTTACATTGTTTGAAACATGTTCAGAACATTTTAATCTTACAAAACTGAAAATCTATATCCATTAAACAAGTCCCCCCTGTCCCTTCTCCCTAACCCCTGGCAACTACTATTTTACTTTTGTCTCTATGAATTTTACTACTTTAGATACCCCATATAAGTGAAATCATACACCATTTGTCCTTTTGTGATGAGTAATTTCATATAGAAAATTTTACTTCTTCCTTTCCAATTTAGATGCCTTTTATTACTTCTCCAGTGTTCTTGCCTGGAGAATCCCAGGGACGGCGGAGCCAGGTGGGCTGCCATCTATGGGATCGCACAGAGTCGGACACGACTGAAGTGACTTAGCAGTATTCCTTCTTTTTCTTCTTTAATTGTACTGGCAAGGACTGACAGCACTGTGTTGAAGAGAAGTGGTTAAAGTGGCATCCTTGCCTTATTCTTGATCTCAGAGGAGGAGTTTTCAGTTTTTCACTATTGAGTATGATATTAGCTTCAGGCTTTTCATATACTGGCTTTATTATGAAGGTAGTTTCCTTCAACTCCTATTTGGCTGTTTTTACCATGAAGGAATGTTAGAACTTGTCAAATATTTTTTTTCTGCAAAAGTTGAGATGATCATGTGTTTCTTGTCCTTCATTTTGTGAATTTGGTCTATTATGTTGATTTTCATATGTTGAACAATTCTTGCATCTCAGGAATAAATCCGGCTCAGTCATGGTGTATAATCCTTTTACATGTGCTTTTCAATTTAGTTTGCTAGTTTTTTGTTGAGGGTTGTTGCATTAATATTCATCAGGGAAATTAGCCTGTAGTTTTCTGGTAGCGTTTTTATCTGATTTTGGTATCAAGGTAATACTACCCTCAGAGAATGAATTTGGATGTGTTCCCTTCTGCTCAATTTTTTCACAAGAGTTTGAGAACTATAGTGAATTACTTCTTTAAATGTTTGGTAAACTTCAGTAATATCTGGTCTTGAGTTTTTCTTTGTTGGGAGATATATATCCATCTGTTTCTCTCTGTATATATCTCCCTGTCATTAGAAACGATAAAGACTATACTCAATTGGAAATGAGACTCTGCCAAACAATGACTGAAGAAGAATCATCCATTCTATGCCTTCCCTTTTGTTGGGTCACTCAGAAACACACCAGCTAGTGGCATTTGCTTGTCACTCCCAATTACTTTTTATTTGTGCATTTAGTTGCACCTATTTTCTCTTCTAAAGACCCCTTTTCACCTACTGTTCTGCCAAGTCTCTGAGGCCTGGCCAGAAAGCTGCTGTTCTGTGCCATGTTGCCTTTGACTGACATCGCCCATTCGGTTGGTATATCTCAGTTTCCCCTGATCACAACATCTCATTTACTGCTGGAGAAAACACTGTTGCTGGATTTTCCCTTTCACCTGTCTCATGACAGAGTCCTGACTCACTTGCCCAAATAACTGTGCACAATTCAGAGATTTTTTGAGAACCAAACTGCTAGTTATTTGAGACCCATAAACCTAGTAAACACCTGTAATACAGGTTTTTGAAACATGGTTTATTTTTTGTTAGTCTACAATTGTTAGTCTTCCTGACGCTCTAGCCCTGATGTCTGAGAGCTCAGAGATCTGTTGGGAGGTTTTCGTTTACTGATTCAGTCTCCTTACGAATTATTGGTGTGTTCAGATTTTCTTTCTTTCTTTCTTTTTTTTTTTGTATAATTTAGTTCTGGCAGGTTTCTAGGAATTTTTCCATTTCTTCTAGGTTATCCAATTTGTGGCATACAATTGTTCTTAGTATTTTCTTATAATCCTTTTTATTTATGTGGCATTGGTTGAAATGCCCCCCTTTTCATTTCTGATTTTAGTTGTTTTTTTTCTTTAACTAAGGGTTTCTCAATTTTGTTGGTCTTTTAAATAAAGCAGCCATCAGTTTTATTGACTAAAAAAACCTTTTTCTATTCTCAATTTCATTAATTTCTGCTCTGATCTTTATTATATCTTTAAAATAGTAACTTTATGTTATGTTTTATGATAATTAAAAAAAAATTTTAACACTTTTTAAAAAGGAGATCAGTTTCCCTGGGAGAAGGAACAAGAATGAGAAGGGTCCTGAGGAAATTTTTCGAGACTGATGGATTTTGATTGTGGCGATGGTTTTACAGATATGTCAAAGTTAATTAAATTGTACATTTTGCATATGTACAGTTTATTGTATGTAATTATACCTTAATAAAGCTATCAAATTGCAGATTTCTAAAAACAAGAAAAAATT